>CAUYLG010020974.1:0-88623 GCA_963573385.1 Cacajao melanocephalus | reverse complement strand
ATCACTGGTCATTAAAGAAATGCAAATCAAAACCACATTGAGATACCATCTCACACCAGTTAGAGTGGCTATCATTAAAAAATCTAGAGACAACAGATGCTGGAGAGGATGTGGAGAAATAGGAACACTTTTACACTGTAGGTAGGAGCATAAATTAGTTCAACCATGTGGAAGACAGTGTGGCGATTCCTCAAGGACCTAGAAATATAAATTTCATTTTACCCAGCAATCCTATTACTGGATATATATCTAAAGGATTATAAATTGTTCTATTATAAAGACACATGCACATGAATGTTCATTGTGGCACTGTTTACAATAGCAAAGACCTGGAACCAACCCAAATGCCCATCAATAATAGACTGCCCAAAGAAAATGTGGCACATATACACCATGGGATACTATGCAGCCATAAAAAATGATGAGTTCGTGTCCTTTATAGGGACATGGATGAATCTGGAAACCATAATTCTCAGCAAACTGACACAATAATAGAAAATCAAACACTGCATGTTCTCACTTATAGGCAGGTATTGAACAATGAGAACACATGGACACAGGGAGGGAAGCATCACACACTGGGGTCTATTGGGGGGGAATAGGGGAGGGACAGTGGGGGATAGGGAGGTTGGGGAGGGATAACATGGGGAGACATGCCAGATACAGGTGATGGGGGGACGGAGGCAGCAAACCACATTGCCATGTATGTACCTATGCAACAATCCTGCATGTTTGCACATGTACCGCAGAACCTAAAGTGCAATTATATATATATATATATATATACACACATATATATATATACACACACATACATACATATATATATGTATTTTATATAGATTTATAGATATACATACCACACAGATGGGGCCGGCACCGTGGCTCATGCCTGTAATCCCAGCACTTTGGGATGCCAAGGCGGGCAGATCTCTTGAGCTCAGGAATTCAAGACCAGCCTGGGCAACATAGTGAGACCTCCATCTCTAAAAATAAATAAATATAAATGAAAAACATTAAAAAAAACAAATGGGAGCAAAAAAGAAAAAGAAATCTGGGGTCCTGTCATTGCCGATTTAGCTGCCTGTTCTGCTGATTTATTTCCCTCAGCTACTTCATTCATCCCCTTATGGTGGCCTTTACAATGTATTACTGCCACTTCCCATGGAAGGAAGACTGAGGATGACAGTCTATTAATTTATTGATGGTATTTAATGGGAGACCCATTAGCTATGAAGAAGTCTCTCTTTCCAGATAGCGGGATGGGCATGGAGGACTAGGAAAACATTTATAATCAGTATAAATGCCAACTGCTTTCCTTTTGCTTAATTCAAGCACCCTCAAGCTCAGCTCGTTGAGCACTTGTGCCCAAAGAGAGGCACACTCTCAGTAGTGTCGTTCAGGGTGACTACTGCATACCCTGCTTTTTGGATCCCTTGTTCTACAAAAGAACTTCCATTCATAAAGAGAGTCCAGTCTGGGTTCTCTAACGAGATTTCCTTGAGGTCCTTTCTGGCTGCACAGGTTTGAACTGCTATCTGTTTGTAGTCATGTTCTGTCTCCACAGGTTCCTCTGAGAGTAAGGTGGCTGGGTTTAGACAGGGGAAGGTTCTTAACTGAACTGTAGATCCCTTCAATAGCAGAGCCTGATATTTGAGGAGGCAGTTGTCTGTTAGCCAGAGATTCCCTTTAGAAGACAGAAGTGCTGCCACGTTATGTTGTTATTCCCCAGGGTTAACTTAGTAGCCTCTGGCACCAGCAAAGCTACCACTGCAACTGCCTGGAGGCAGGCTGGCCAGTCTTTAGCTATCAAATCAAGCTCCTTGCTTAGGTAGTTTACAGGCTGCTGGCCTGGACCTCAGGCCTGGGTTTAGAACTCCTAGGGCCACTCCCTTCATTTTTGATACATAAAAATTGAACAACTTCCCTACGGAAAGACTAAGGGCTGGTGCCCTAAGCAAGGCTTGTTTCAATTGGTCAAAAGCCCTTCTGGCCACTGATTCCCAAATTAGGGAGTGAGTCTTAGCTGCCTGAGTTTCTCTTATTAGGTGATATTAGGGATGAGCTATCGCATCGTACCCAGGTGTCCATAATCTGCAGAATCCTGTCATGCCCAAGAATCCCTTCAGTTGTTTGAGGGTGGGGAAAGGAGGAGATGGGCTTAATCTTTTCTTCACCCAGTGCTCTGGTCCCCTCTGACAAGACTAGCCCTAAGTATTTCACTGAAGTCTGACAGAACTGAGCCTTAGATTTTGAGACCTTATATTCTCTGTTAGCTAGAAAATTAAGAAGAGCCTTAGTGTCTTCCTGAGAGATTTCCTCAGTTGGGGCACAAAAGAGAATGTCATCTACATGTTGTAAAACTTTAACCTGAGAATGAAAGAACCTAGAGAGATTTTTTGAGAATGCCTGCCCAAACAGATGAGGACGATCCCAGAATTTTTGGAGTAGCACTATCCAGGTTAACTGGGTGGTCTGGTTGGACAGATCCTTGAATACAAACATACACTGGGAGTCGGGTATAGCGGTATGCAGAAAAATGTGTCCTTTAGGTCCAGAATTGTGAACCATTTAGTTTCCTCAGGTATTTGAGTTACCAAGGTATAGGGATTTGGAAACACTGGATGAATTGGAACCACAGCCTCATTAATGAGGTAGGGGTCCTGCACCAGTCTCCATTCCCCACTGGGTTTTTGTACTCTCAATACTGAGGGACTGCAAGGACTGTTGCAGGGTTTGAGGAAGCCATGCATCCTCAAGTTATCAAAGATGGCTTCTAGCCCTTTCCTAGCTTCTAGTTTTAGGGGATATTGTCTCTGGTTAGGGAAGGAGGTGGGGTCCTTAAGGTGGATCCAGATCATTATGGCGGTTGTGGCTCAGCCAATTTTCCCTAGAATTGCTCAAATTTTTGAATTAATATCAGTCTCCACCAGGGGGAGGCAAGGAGTCTTTCCTGGATCCATAAAGAAGGTGGTTCACATATGAGCTAAAATATCCCTGCCTCGCAGAAGAGTTGGGCTTTCAGGCATGATTAAAAAGACATGAGTAGGCCGGGCACGGTGGTTCACATCTATAATCCCAGAACTTTGGGAGGCCTAGGTGGGTGGATCATGAGGTCAATAGATCAAGACTATCCTGGCCAACATGGTGAAATCCTATCTCTACTAAAAATACAAAAATTAGCTGGGCATGGTGGTACATGCCTGTAGTCCCACCTACTTGGGAGGCTGAGGCAGGAGAATCGCTTCAACCCGGGAGGCAGAGGTTGCAGTGAGCTGAGATCGCACCACTGCACTCCAGCCTGGTGACAGAGCAAGACTCTGTCTCAAAAAAAAACAAAAAACAAAAAACAAAAAACTTGAGTAAACAAGAGGTCTCCCAAACTACAACTAAGGGGTTGGGGAAAATATCAGGTTAAAGGCTTTCCTGAGACACCCCTCATGGTCATGCTAAGGTAGGAAGGGAGGCCTGGACTGGAGAGGAGAATAGAAATGGCGTCTCTGGTATCCAGGAGTAAGTTCACCTTCCTTCCTTCAACCTCCAGAATAATTCAGGGCTCTTGGATGGTAATGGCAGTCTGAGCTGTCAGAGCCAGGGAGAGGAGCCCTGGGACCCATCAGTCCTGTTGGACCACTTGTGAGACTGGCTTTGGACCCAGTGACCTGCATCTCTGGGGACAGTCCACCCTCTAGTCATTCCCACCACAGATTGGACAGGGTTGAGGTAGCTTCCTCATGCTGCCTGGGCAGTCCTTTTTGTCATGCCCTGGTTTGCCACGTTTGTCAAATTAACAGGTGCATCTTGGGGATTCTGTGGTTTGTAAGCCTGCAGTGTGGCCAGTAGATTTTCTGTCTTTTTATTGCATCTCCTCTCCTTTCTTGGCACTATATGAGATATAAAGCTCATCCCAAACTTCTCTGCTGCTTGTAGAGCTGCCTACTTCTCCATGGTAGTCAGGGTTTGATTAAAAAATAACAGCATCCTTTCAGGAGAGTTCAAATACTCGGGTTAAATTCTGGAAAGCCTCTATATACCTTTCAGGGTCATCTGAAAACTAACAAAATCCCCCTTAATTTGTCTTAAGTCATGTAGAGAAAAGGTGATCTGGACCTTAATGGGGTCATATTCACAAGGCATCTCTTGTTGGGGCATGAGTGAGGTTGGGACCTGCCTAGACTGAGAATTCCTAGGAGAGGACAAGCTTGGGAGAGAACCTGGATAGGGAGGACATGATGAACCGAGAGGAGTAGGACTGGAGGGTTCTGATCCCCCTGCCGGAGGCACCTCTGGGGTTTACTTCCCTGGCCAGTTGGGACTGTCCTTTGCAGCCTCTCCTGAGATGACTGCTAGGAGGACTGGATCTATCTTACAACATCAGCAAAAGTCCAGATTATACTGCAAGGCAAAGAAAGCCTGCATGTATGGGACCTCAGACCATTTGCCTCCATGTTTACAGAAATGGTCCAGTTGCAGGATAGTATTGAAGTTGATACTTTGCTCCAAAGGCCAGGCTTCTGCATCCTGCTGCTTATAACCTGGCCAAGCCCTTGTGAAAAGGAATATATGGCATTTTTATTTTCTTCAGAATCTGTGGGTCAAAGGATTCCCAGTGATTCAGGATGCACTCTAGAGGAGTGCAGGCTGAAAATAGCTTGTTACCCATCTGAAAAGAGAGAGTGGAGAAAAGGCATCCTTTAGACTCTCCCTCTATCATCTTGAATTCGAGTCATCCCCCGAATCTCAGTACCTAGTACTGGTGCCATGGATGGGCAGCTGGCATTTACACCATGGATGTGAGCATGACCTCCACCCATGAAGTGGGAAAGCCTACTTGGCAGGGATAGTCATTCTGATCTGTGCTGTGCCCTATCCTACTGTTGACTGCCTCTTGGTCCCCCAAATCTAGTTTTCTTAATAGGGCTCCAAACTGAAGCTTGGAAAATACAGTGGAGTAAGGCTAAGGTGAAGCTGTAGAACCAGATCCTCCTCAAACAAAGGAAAGAAAGGGAATCCTGGGAATTGGGTACCTGGCCTAGTAAGATACCTCCCAAAAGGAAAACAATCCCTTGCATAAAAAAGCTCCTTGTATTCACAGGATTATGTTGACTCCTGACAGGGTAGAAAAAAACAATTTAAATGCAGAGGAGGGAAGGTGCCTGGGGGAAATAGGCTCTTGTTCTATGCTAATAGATTTCTTCAACAGGGGGAAAAAACTCTCTTGTTACATCCCCTTATTTCTAAGAATAGACAGAAGCAACATTATTCTGGATTACACTCCTGATGACTAAGCCAAGTACTCATTCTATCCAGTAATAGTATCTCTTTGGGTTGTAAAAACACCTGTAACATTGTCCATAAAGAGAGGATAGTAGCCAGGACATTCTTGAAAGAAAGAAAATGAGATAGGAAGGACTGGAAACCTTGGTCCAACACCTGAATGGGCTGTGGGGGATTGAAGCTGGTCCAGGAACCTTCAGGTAACACCAAGGTGTGCCTTGGCCAGATACCTTCAGTTGTCCCAGGATCTTATTCTGATCCCATGTGATGGCCAGACTTCCATGAAAGGAAACTGGATTAGAACAAGGCCAACATTCCCAACACCCAAGGATGAAGGGGGACTGACTATGTCCTCCCCAGCAAGCCTGTCCTCTCAGTCTTGTAGATTGGCAGTTGCTCTATTCACCCTTAACTGGCTGACAGAGACTTAATGTTTTATCTGTTTAAAAAAAAATATGAGGATTAGACTCCTCAGAAATGAAAGTAAAGGGTCATGAGGCTGCTCTTACCCACCCTTCTGAGGACCTGGACGAGCCCCCAGAAATGTTGCAGCTTCTTTACTCCCATGATTTGGTAAGTGAGAGAGTGGCTCCCAGTGGCTTCTTCACTCCTATAGTTTGGTGAGATGGAGAGGATGGCACTCAGTGACTTCTTTCCTCCTGTAGTTCAGTGAGTGGAAGAGAGCATTACTGCTCCTTCACTCCTGTAGTTTGGTGAGTTCTGAGTTCTTGTCTCATGACCAAGAGGAATGAGGTACATGAACACTGGAGAGTGAGTAAGGCAGAGTAGAATTTTATTGACTGACAGAAAGAAAGCTCTAAGCAGCAAGAGGGGATCTAAAAGTAGGTTGCCATCTGTGAGGCTGAGTCCAGGGTTTTTATGGGCTTAGAATAGGGGAACATGTGCTGATTGGTTGCTGGGTGGGCTTGGAAAAGACACCATTCAACTGGTTAAAAGGCATCATTCAGAAAGAACCAATTGAGAAAGTGGATAAGGTGGGGATGGAAGTTTACACTCAGGTCTGTGGATTCTATCCAGAATTGGTAGCTCAGTTTTCAGACTTTGGACTGTCTTGGCTTGAAGGTCAAGTTTCACCAAGGACTGGGAGGCTGAGGCAGGAGAATTGCTTGAACCCGGGAGGCGGAGGTTGCAGTGAGCCGAGATCGCGCCACTGCCCTCCAGCCTGGTGACAGAGCGAGACTCCATCTCAAAAAAAAAAAAAAAAAAAAAAAAGGAAATTGTTCTGTCTACTGTGGCTATCACAGGCAAGGCTGTGGAGAAAAAGGAACATTAATACACTGCTGTTGTGAGTGTAAATTAGTTCAACCATTGTGGGAATGTGGCAATTCCTCAAACACCTAAAGACAGAAATACCATTTGACCCAGTAATCCCATTACCAGGTATATAGCTACAGGAATATAAGTTGTTCTATTATAAAAAACATGCATGTGTATGTTCATTGCAGCACTATTCACAATAGCAAAGACAGGGAATTCAACCTAAATGCTCATTAATGATAGATTGGATAAAGAAAAGATGATATAAATACACCATGGAATACTATTCAGCCATAAAAAAGAATGAGATCACATCCTTTGCAGGGACATGGATGGAGTTGGAGGCCATTATCCTTAGTAAACTAATATGGGAACAAAAAAATCAAATGCTGCTTGTTCTCACTTATAATTGGGAGCTAAATTATGAGAGCATAGGACACATAACAAGGAATATCACATATTGAGGCCTTCTAGAGGATGGAGAGTGGGATGACAGAGAGGATTAGGAAAAACACGTAATGGATATTAGGCGTGATGAAATAATCTTTACAACAACCCCCATGACATAAGTTTACCTATGAAACAAACCTGCACATGTACCCCTGAACTTAAAAGTTAAAAATGTTTATTGGGTGTTTTTGTTTTTTATTTGTAAAAGGGCCTATTTATGCTTCTGCTATTTTTTTTTTTTAAATTAGGTTGTCTGGTGCTTTTTCTCATTGATTTGCAAGAATTCTTACGCTTTCTAGATAAAAGTCTTTTCTTCATTTCTACATTTTGCAAATATCTTTTCTTATTCTGTGTCTTGTATTTCAATCATTTAAGCTTTTTTTATTAAACAGAATATCTTGATTTAATATATTCCAATTTATCAATCATTTCCTCTGTGGCTAGCTCTTCATGAATATTATTTACAAAACCCTGCCTCAATCCAAGGTCATGATTACATTCTCCTTTGTTATCTTTTAAATATTTTATGTAAGGGATCTTTAAAAAGTTCATGGAAAAATGGAATTAAAAGGTAGAAATAAAAAATATAAACTTTATTTCTCAAAGTAAGCTCCATCAAATTCTAGACACTTTTGTCTGCAATCATCCAGCCCTTTATGTAGTGTATCCCTAAAGAACTGAGGATCTGGGGAATTTAACTATGTCAATGAAGTCTTTTTTAACATTATTACCTAAAGAAAAATGAGTATCCCTTAAAGATTTTTTTTTAAGATTAGGAAACAAAGAGAAGTCAGAAGGAGCCAAATCAGGACTGCAAGGTGAATGCCTAATGATTTCCCATAGAAACTCTCTCCAATTTGCCCTTGTTTGGTAAGAAAAGAATAAAGAGGTGCATTGTCATAGTGAAGAACTCTCTGGTGAAGCTTTCCTGGGCATCTTTCTGCTAAAGCTTTGGGTAAATTTCTCAAAACATTTTCATAATAAGCAGATATTGTAATTCTTTGGCCCTCCAGAAAGTCAGCAAGCAAAATGCCTTGAGCATCCCCAAAAACTGTTGCCATGACCTTTGCTTTTGACTGGGCTGCTTTTTCTTTGACTGGACCACATCCACCTCTTGGTAGCCATTGCTTTGATTGTGCTTTGTCTTCAGGGGCGTACTGGTAAAGCCATGTTTCATCTCCTGTTATAGTTCTTCAAAAAATGCTTCAGGATCTTGATCCCACTTGTTTAACATTTTCACTGAAAGCTTTGCTATTGTTGGCAGCTAATCTGGGTACAATGGTTTTGGTTTCCACTGAGTGGAGAGTTAGCTCAACTTTAATTTTACAGTCAGAAAATGTTCTTAATTGTTGGTCCTTTTCAATTAAGGGATGAACACAGTTATTTTTTTTCTCATGTCAAGGAAAAGAGTCAAACTCTGTAAAATATATGAAGAGATTTATTCTGCACCAAATATGAGTGACTAATGGCCTGAGGCACAGTCCCAAGGAGTCCTAAGAACATGTGTCTGAGATGATCAGGCTACAGCTTGGATTTACACAGTTTAGGGAAACATAAGACATCAATCAATACATGTAAGATGTACACTGGTTTGGTATGAAAAGGTGGGACAACTCAAAGCAAGGGCTTCCGGGTCATAGGTTAATTCAATAACTTTCGAACTATCAAGTGGTTGAAAGAGTCAAATTGTTGTTTAAAGACCTAGAGTCAATAGAAAGGAATGTCTGGGCTAAGATAAGGGGTTATGATGACCAAGGTTTCCATTATGGAGATGAAACCTCCAGGCAGTAGGCTTCAAAGAGAACAGGTTGTAAATTTTCTTTTCAGACTTAAAAAAGTGCCAAACTCCCAGTTGATTCTCTCCTGGGTAAGGAGAAAATGCCTGAAAAGGGAAAGGGATTTTCTACAAAATGTAGATTTTCCCCACAAGAGACAACTTTGCAGGGCTATTTCAAGGTATGTCAAAGAAACCTATTTTGGGGTAAAATACTTTGGTTTCTAACAGGGCCTGCTATCTGTCAAGTTGGTATCTTCTTGCTATAAAGAGTCTGTTCTGTCAGTCTTATGGTCTCTTCTTAATGTTAGTGCTGGTCAGCAGTGCCTGAATTTTAATGGGAGAAAATTATAATGAGGCATGTCTGACTACCCATTCCCATCATAGCCTGAACTAGTGTTTCAGGTTTACCTTAAAATGCTTTTGGCTGAGAGGAGGGGTCCATGCAGTTGGATGGGCGGCTTAGAATTTTTGGTTTACACTCACAGATTGATGTATTTGTGCTGATGAATTGGTGCTTTATCTTCAAAGCCATCTTGTCTCTTCTTAAAATGATTTAACCATTTGCAAATCGCTGATTTTTTTGTGGACATTGTCTCCATATGCTTTTTGTAAAGCATCAGTTATTTCACCATTCTTCCACCCAAGCTTCACCGTAAATTCCATAAATTTGATATCTATTCTTGGTTTAATTTTAGGAGAACTCATGTTGTTCTGATAGGGAATTTTTTCAAACTGATGTTTTATCCTTAATACTTCAAACTAGCTACTATTCAGATATGGTCTAACAAATTAGTATGAGTTTATTTTGGTGTAAAACATTTTGAAATCCATGCATAGTTTTTTCATAACTTGCATCTTCCATGAACTTTTTGAAGATCCTGCATATTATCACCTTTTATATTTAGGTATATAAACCATCTCCCTTTAATTTTTGTGAATTCTATGCAGAAAAATTTAATTTCATTTTTTTCTATGTGAATATATAGCAAAATTGATTGAAAAATTCATCTTTTCCTTATCCCTCTGCAGTGTTATTTCATTCTCATTTTAAGTGGCTATATATATGTGGGTCTTTATAATTTCTCTCCCTGAAGCAATGCTAAACTGGGTTGATTACTATACCTTTGTAATGTATTTGATTATCTGATAGAACCATGTCTTCTTTTCTGTTCTTCTTTATAAAAAGTGTCTTAGTTAATCTGTCATCTCCAAGTGAAATGAAATTGTTCTCTATGTTTTTGAAATATACAAAATAAACACTTGTTTATAAATATTCATAGCAGTTTTATTTGTATAGCAAAAAATTTAAACAATTTAAATATCCACCAAGTGAACAGATGAACAAGTCATGGTATATTCTAACAGTGGAATATTATGTTGTAATAAAAATGAACAAAATATAACACTATAGACAAATCTCAAAAACATGTTGAGCAAAAGAAGCCAGGCACATAAGAATATATATGGCTGGGCACAATGGCTCATATCTGTAATGCCAAAAATTTGAGAGGCTGAGGTGGGAGGATCACTCGAGCCCAGGAGTTCAAGACAAGCCTGGGCAACACAGTGAGACTCCATGTCTAAAAAAAAAAATTAGATGTGCATGGCGGTACCTGCCTGTAGTCCTAGCTACTACTCAGGAGGCTGAGGTGGGAGGATCACATGAGCCCAAGAGTTTAAGACTACGGTGAGCTACAATCATGCTACTGCACGTTAGTCTGGGAGACAGAGTGAGACCCTGTTTCAAACAAAACAAAACTTCAAAAAAACCCACCAAAAACAAATAACAAGAATATATACCATATGCTTCTATTTATATGAAGCTCTAAAACAGGCAAAACTAATTTAAAATGACATAAAATACATTAATGGTTGCCTGTTGTAGGGACTAGTTCAAATCATCCAGTAGCTGAAATGTGCCCTGATGCTATTTTATTCTTGTAAACTGAAATAGGACTAAAATCATGATTAGGATATACTGTTGCTCCATAGTATAAGTGTATGCATTGTTCTTGCCTTTCAGTGTCTATGGGTCGATAAACTGACACTTTTAAAATAATGATAATAATAGCATCAACAAGAGCTAAATGTATATTGCACTTGATATCTACCAGGCATTGTAATGCCTTCACAAACCATTCCAGCAAAAGATCCTAATGGTTATGTATTATCATTCTTGTTTTATAGACGGCCCAGAAAAATGAGGTACAGAAAAGTGAAGTAATTTACCCAATGTCCCACAGCTATTAAATGGCAGAGCTGGATAATGAATGCAGGCAGACTGGCTTGAGTTCTGTGTTCTTAATCATGAGCTGACTCAATGATATGAACATGTTCAGTGTATGTAGCATTATAAGAAAAAGTTGATTCGGAAGTTCAATGAAAAGTTGCCTCTTGTTTGAGTTATCAATGTAATTGGTGACTTTTGAGGAAGAACCCATTAAGTGGGGCTATTACCTTGTTATTTAAGATTTGAGGAAAAAAATTACCTCCTCCTTCCAAATAAAAGAAGAACAAACAACAAACATAAAACTGACTCTGCATAGAGGATTTATATTTTGGAGGGCTTGTATTATCCAGATTATTGCATTCATACAGTTGTAAGCCCCGTGCTTAACCAGGCTTGTATAAATGGGACAAGTTCCTTGATCTGTTTGAAAAAGAATTTTTCAGCCTGTCACCAAGAGGCAAATCCTTCTTTTTTGCTCTTCTGCTTCTAAAGATATTTATAATTTGTTTATGATTTATTGAAATTTGCCTGGCTATGGGAGAACTGCATCTTTTAAGTTTCAGCTCGGTTAACTCTTTGCTGTCTGCTCTATTCTCTTTAGGAAACTTTGTCTTCTTAAAAGATATTTCCATGAGCTCACATACTCATCTGAAGAATGTAAAATAACAGGCTTAGTGCTATACACAATGCATTCTCCCATTTTCTTTATTAAGGTACTTAGTGGACACAATGGGTGATTGTGGGTGTATAAAGATGGCCACAAATCCTTTCATACATTCACTTCTGCTTGATAGCTTTGTTGGCGAACTTTGGTTAAAATTGTGGTTATAAAGAACTCAAAAATTAATGGTGCTAAAATATATTTTCTAATGAAACTGATTTTTTTTTTTGCAATGCAGTTAATATCTAAAAAGAGCATACCATGATTATTTCAGCTATTTACTTCAGGCAGATAATCTTTCTAAATACACATAAACCATCAGAAATTTTAATATATGCTAGTTCCTCACTTCTATGCTTTATCTCCTTTAAAGATTAGCCTCTTAGAGGCATATAGGAGTGGATTATGTCTTTTTTTTTTTTTAATGAACACTTCTACCCACTTAAAAAGCTCCTTTCTTCTATCTCAATTTTTTCCTTTATCTTTTCTTGCTCTTTCTCCAGGTGCTTTCTTTCTTACTTTAACTTCCTGATGTGACTCTCTGTCATTAGTCTTTATTTCATTTTTTCTGGCATGGAAGATTATTAACAATAGTACTAGCAGTGGGCCGGGTGTGGTGGCTTATGCCTGTAATCCCAGCACTTTAGGATGCTAAGGCAGGAGGATCACTTGAGCCCAGGAGTTCGAGGCTAGCCTGGATAACACAGTGAGACCCCATCTCTACAAAAAATAAAAAATTAGCCTGGTGAGTACCTGTGGTCCCAGCTGCCCAGGAAGCTGAGGTGGGAGGATCATTTGAGTCCAGGTGGTTCAGGCTGGAGTGAGCCATGATCACACCACTGGACTCCAGCCTGGGCAACAGAGCAAGACTGTCTCTGTAGAGTCTCAAAAAAATAAAATAGTGTTTGTAGCAATGCTGAGTCCTGGGTCAGCATCCTGGCTAGGCTAGCATTAGTAGGGAGGAGAGATGAGAGTGACTGTACAGCTTGGCTGGTTTATTGGTTTTGAGTTGCATTAATGGGAGGTATCAAGGAAACAGAACTTATTTTATTCAGTTTAATATGCCTTCATAAAGGGCATCCTAATTTTACATGACAAGAGAGAAGGCATAGCTCTCTGATCCTTTCCCAGTGGGCATGTCAATGAAATAGAAATGTATAAACATTTGAGAGACAGGGATTTGTTACTACGGGGCCTGCTTGAGTTACAGGGCATTATGGTGGTTTCAGTATCACTTATGATACGGTAGCAGATGAACATTGATTTCTTGTGATTATGATGATATTGGGTTCCTTTGCTCTTGTAACAAATTATCCCAAATTAGTGGTTTAAAACAACACAAACTTATTAATTATAGTTCTGATGGTCAGAGGTCCTAAAATGAAAGTGTTGACAGTGAGTGTGTTCCTTCTGTAGGCTCTAGGGGAGAACTTGTTCCTCGTCTTTTGCAACTTTGGAAGCTGCTTACATTCCTTGATTTGTGACCCCCTTCCAGCTTCTAAGCCAGTATTCACATCACTTTCACCTCTGCTTTTGTTGTTACCTCGCCTCTCACTCTGAGACCCTGCCTTCTCCTTAGAAGGAGCCTTGTGCTACACTGGGCCCACACACATAATTGAAGAAAATCTCCCCAGGTGAAGATCCTTAACTGAATCATATCTGCAAATCTGTTTTGGCATTCAAGGTAACACATACACTGTTTTGGAGATTAGGACATGGACAACTTTGGGTGTCTCTTATTCTTCCCACTGCATATCGGTCCTATAGCCAGCTGTTTGTGTTTTACTCTTAATACTATTGATATTAGTCAGGCAAATTGGAGTCAGCTGGACTATAGCATTTTTAGTACTATTTTTACCTTTTTTGAAGCCTCCACGTGGGAACCAAAATAACAACCGTGCTTTGATGAATCTACAGAACAACATGCGTTCAAACCCTCAGAGCTCTGTTGATCCACATGTTCTCTGTGCTTGATGCAGAGAATCTACTGGGTTTTGAAATCTTAGTGCTAATGGCTGGTACATTTCTGAGGCACTGGGCCCACTAAAGACATAAAGCAAATCTAATCCTCTGGATAAAGATCTTAAAGCCACAAAATTCCAACTCCGTCTCTTTACTAAGACCTAATAGTGCTGAGGGCTTGCAAGAGTTGTTAATGTATTTTCTCATGGCCAATTAACACAAAGCATGCTGTAGGAACACTGCATCATCCAAATTAAATGTGTAATCTACTGTAGGCATCAGTCAAGACAGAAAAATGGCTTTTCTATTGAAATTTTAAGAGTGGTATGTTGTCCAAAAGAAAAAGCTCTTTATTCTCATTGTCTCTGTACTTTAGAGAAGCTGATGCAGAGAGTTTGAGAGGAAGAATGAGCAATGAAGCTGGTGAGATGGTAGACAAGGGTGTGTGTTGTGGGGGTTGAAAGACATAAGATCTTTGTCCTAAGGACAACCGAAAGTATCGAAGGACCCTAAATAGATGAGGAGAGGAGGGCAAGGGAGAAATCAGGGCTGACTACTGGGTATTTTGGCTTGAGGAGACTGGATGGATGGCAACTCCATTGGCTGAGATGGGAAACAGAGGAAGCAGAGTAGAGTTTGGAGGTAAGCTGCAGGTTACGTTGGAAATGAGACTGAGATATCCAAATGGAGATGGCAAAGAGGCAACTGGCTATATGGGTCTGAGGTTCAGGAGAGAGGTCTGGGCTTTTGATATGAATTTATGACTCATCAGTGTAATCACGGCCATTGGAAACTCTACTGGAGAGAGTATACAGAGAAGAGAAGATGGAATAAGACAGAGACCCAAGGAGCACCAACATTCAGAGAAATGACAGAGGAAAAGCCTGCAAAGGAGAGTAACAAATAGAGGTCACGGAAAGAGCTGGTACATTAAAACATTTGTACCCATTATTTGGGTCCTGTTATTGGAAACATGTTTAATCACAATTATATGTGTCTTGAAATTTATCTCATTATTTAAAAATGTATTTAAAAATTTGATTTATATTTAAAAAAGGAACAGTAATTCCTCACTTACATTGTAGGGTTATGAGGTTCAAATAAAAAAAGTATTAGAAAATATTTTGGAAAGTGTTATACCGGTGGTTCTCAAACTTTAGTATGTATCAAAATCATTTGGAGGGCTTGTTAAAACACAGAATGCTGTGTTTTTTATTTCAGTAGTGTTAGTAGCCGTTTCTGATTCAGATCTGTGGAAGGAACCTAGAATTGAAATGCTGTATAAGTTCTCAGGTGATGCTGATGCTATTGGTGTGGGACCATCCTTTGAGAACCGCTGTGTGATACAAATGAATTATGGTTTTGACTTCGCAAAATTCATTGTGTTTTCCTCCAATGTTAGTCTGTTTCCTCCTCTAATGCTGTTATTTCTTTACTTTGCTTCATACCTAGCGATATCTGTTCCCACATGTGAAAGAACAGCTTAGTGAAGTATTTTGTTGATTGTTTACAATAGTAAGC
This sequence comes from Cacajao melanocephalus, assembly GCA_963573385.1. Taxonomy (NCBI): domain Eukaryota; kingdom Metazoa; phylum Chordata; class Mammalia; order Primates; family Pitheciidae; genus Cacajao; species Cacajao melanocephalus. The sequence continues at coordinate 73,467 of CAUYLG010020974.1, read as the reverse complement.
AATGACTTCAGGTTAGCTTGATTAAGAAGACTAGGAAAAATACAATAGTAAGCAATGACTTCAGGTTAGCTTGATTAAGAAGACTAGGAAAAATATATGGTATTTTTTATGGGGAGATAAGAAGGAACTCTTTGGAATAAGAGGTGGGATTTCTGTTTTCTCCAAAGTCAATTAGATGTCAAATGCTACTTGTTACCAACTTTCCAAAATCCCATTAGAGATCTTGTAATTTGATCCAGAGGGAACAGTATGAAGAGTCAGGTAAGAGGAAAAACTGACTTCATTCTTCATTCCTTTCCTAAATCCTGAGACATGTGTATACATCAACACTCCCTTTTCCAATCCCGCAAAACAGGGAATCAGGAAAACACATTAGCACCCTAGTATAGACTAGGAATATAAAGCTGGGAGGAGACTCAGTCCCGTCAAGACAAGGAAACTGGGGGAGGGGAGAGAAAACTTCACCTCGTTGGAGAATCTGCGGCGCGGCCGTGGGAAGAGAAGGAGAGTGGGGAAATATACCTCAGACGTCGGCCAGACACTTTGCCTCTGGGCATGTGAGAAAGTGAGGGAGGAGGGAAAAACTGCACCAGAGCGAGATAGCAAGAGCTCCTGCGGCAGCTTTTGAGTGAAGATCAAGAGAGATAGAGGGTTCTGCTTCACTTCTTCCTCTCGGAGGCCATTTCTCCATTTTTAAGTGGGATAAAGAGGGGGCGCTGGGCTGAGTCAGTATCAGCCAAAGTTGCTGCCTCCTGCGCAGCGGACCCCGCTTCGGCCCCTGGCCCAGGCCAAGAGGTGGCCTTCGGGGACGCTGAAGTTACTACGCGCAACGCAGGGGGAGGGGTCGCCAGGCTCCTCTCCAATTACGGTGGCCGCTCCCGCTATTTGCATGTATTATGCTAATCACAGACCTCCTGCTCCGCTCCCACCCAAACTTCCCGCCCCCTGGGGGGTCCCCTGGGCCGGCCTGCGGGCTGGGCCAAGGTGAATACATTATGATAATGAGGCGGGCTCTGGCTTTGGCTGGGGAAGGGGGGCGCGCAGCAGCGGGAGCGGCGGGCCGGACGCCGGGCGCCGGGAGGGGGTCGGGGGAGGGACGTCGTGCTCGGAGCGCGCGCGCACTCTCACACACACACACTCACACGAGCATCCCGGTGGGTATTTAAGGATCGCGCACGCGGGGCTGCGGAGATCCTTCGGGCAGCCGCGACTTCGGCCTCGCGACTAGCATTTGCTCCTTGGGTTTATTTCGTTTTTCCCCTGTCTTCTCCCGCGCAGCCGCCCCTTTCGCGCTGCGCTCTAGCGTGCTTTCACAGCCTTTTTGCCTTGCATTGGATGCAGGTGGGAAACAGGTCGGCGTGCCAAAAGACGCCGAGTAGGTAGAAATAAGGCAAACTCGCAGAGGCGCAACAGGTCAGGTCCTCCGTGGCCAGGGCGAGCCGCGGCCCCGCGCCGCGCCTCGGCCGCTGTCCTTCGGACCCTGAGCGGCCGCTATCGGGGACCGCAGAAGAGGTGTCGCTCCTCTGGGAGTCGGAAGAGCTGTCTGGGTGGGTTTCGTCTTGCTGTTTACCCTACCGCCACCCAGTCCCTGGACTGAGGGCGTTTTTCACCTCCAGCTGGGAGGAGAGAAGAAAGCGGGGATGGTGCACGCCTGCGGGTCTGGACGCTGAGCAAGGCGGGGATCCATCTCCGCTCGCGGGCTCGATTCCACCAACTAGTTGTGCAGCCACAGGGACTGAACTTTGGAAGAATCGACCTTTATCTTCCCTGTCAGAATTATTTGAGGTGTAGAGGGTGGGAGGCGAAGCTGAGACTGTAGACTCCGCCACGATGCTGGTGAAGAAGCACGCAGGGAAAGGAGGGGGCCGGGAGCCCGGATCCGAGGACCCGAGCCCTGCCGGGCTGCTATGTGCCCGGACCATGCCCCCGTGTGCCGTCCTGGCGGCCCTCCTGTCAGTGGTGGCTGTAGTGTCTTGTCTGTACCTTGGTGTGAAAACCAACGACCTCCAGGCGAGGATCGCCGCTCTCGAATCCGCCAAAGGGGCCCCTTCCATTCATCTGCTGCCTGATACCCTGGATCAGCTCAAGGCTATGGTGCAAGAGAAAGTGGAGCGACTTCTGGCTCAGGTGTGAGAGGCTGGGGTATTTTGCACGTGGGTAACATCTTACACAAGCGTGACTCTGTGTGCATGACTAGCCTCTACCCTTACTGTACCTACTCTTGGTGTGACTGTGTGTGTGTGTGCATGTGTTGGGCAAGGATCTGTGCTCACTGTAGCGTATATTTGTATATGCACATCCCTTGATATCCCCATGCCTATCTGTGTAATATTCCCTCATTCTCTCTTAATGTTTGCATGTTATACATGTAGGAAGGTCTAAAAGGTGAGAAGGGCATTTCATCTCTTTTTAGTTTCCTGAAGTCATGTGTGAGTCTTTCCCAATTGTGGAGAGAATATTTCTTGCAGAGGTAGCATCTGTTATATCTTTTACATGTTGTAAGATGGTTAGGGTCACAGATGTTATTAATATACAAACAAAGGTAATCACTCTTAAAAGTGAAATAGTCTCATATATAATTTTAAATCAATTTCACGCATAGAATCTTTTCGTATTAAAAGTTTAAACTTTTTTTTTTTAAAGTATCTTTATTGTTGGTGAAGGATGCAGTGCCGGGGTATTTATGAATGCAGAGCCCTTGGCGTTGAGAGTTGAAAAGAATCTACGTCATGTTTAAGGGCACCTTTAGACTAGAGAAAGGGGGGTTTCTGGAACTGTACTCTAGCGGGAAGCCTATTTGGCAGTAGTTGCAGCCTAGCATGATAAAGCAGTTGATCTTCATGTGTAAAATAGTGGCTGTTATTGGTAAGCCATAGCTTACCTAGTACTGCAACATTTTAGTGCTAGGTTTTTACATTGACTGCGTATGCTTGAGCTGAGGGAGAGGGTGGTAGGGAAGAATGCAGAAAGATGTTATACAAGTCCAGCAATCTTGATACCCTATCAGTGGTCATTTTCTTTTTTTAGGGCTTAGGCATGATTACTTTTTGACTAGAGTCCAAGTACATATGTAAATGTTTGTTATGCAGGTTATGAAATGCCAGTAAATCAGGCATATGGCCAGAGTCCCTAAAGAATCCATCTCTCTACAGTGCTACTGATGATTGTTAATAACTCTTCTTTTCCTACAGAAATCCTATGAACATATGGCTAAAATAAGAATCGCAAGAGAAGCACCTTCAGAATGTAACTGCCCAGCAGGTAAAATGGAACTTATTTAACAAGATTTCCTCCAGAGCAGAGCATTTTGAAACAAAGGTCCTGTGTCTGTCAAGTCTACCTGTAATAATAGTAAAGAAAGAATGCAGACTCAACTTGCTTTAATAAAATCAACATGTCTCAGTCAAAAGGATGGCAAATAAAGCCCCAAATATTATTTTAAGCAGCATACCAAGGGCTGTTATGGTAAAGCAAAGTCAGAGGCAATCACCAAAGAAAATATAGGCAAGCCAAACTTCTTAGATTCACAGATTTAGAAATATTCTTCAATTAAATTGTTTAATGTCTTGGTAAAAAGGACTGTAGAACTGTTAGGTTCTGAATTCCTGGGTGGCTCATATTTATTGCATTAGTGCAGGGTTTTTTGTTTTGGTTTATTCCCTTTGGCATATGATTATGTTAGTAAACCATCTTCACTTCCTTGCCTGCTGTTTCTATTCTATTAAAAAGGTTCTATCTCCTATCCTATAGCTAGAGATGATGGCTGAAATAACATAATAAGTTCTTTATCTTGAGCTTTCCATTACAAACTCTTGCATTCTCAGTGACTTTTGAAGAAGAGGCGCTTATATTTTTACCTTTTTTTTGGTGTAGTTTGAGGGAGCTATATTAAAGGCAGCATATTAGTAGAAGGATAGAGAAGGACATCATAAATAAGAACCCCTGGGTAATCATTAAATCTGTCTTCATGGACCTTTGAGGGCTTGGTAGTCATCTTAGACCTAACAATTTAGAAGCCCCTGGAATATGGCCATTGGAAATATCTAGTGCATTCAACTCATATAAATCATGAAAAGCTTCCATGAGTTGAGATGTTTATTTCAGATAAACATTGTTAATACATTTATGAATATGATAGTTTCTTTTATTGTCACTCATGGAAAGTGAGTCTCTTAAAATTTCTTTAATATTAAGGAACATGATACTCAGGTGCTTATATATGAAAAGGCAAATTCTTGTATTTTTTTCATACTGTGAAACATTTTCCCCTCATGATAACTTGTTTTGGCACAGCTAAACAAGGCACCACATTTAGAAATTTTAAATGTTAACTCCAAGTTGTACATTATACACATTTTACTATTTATATTCTGTTAAATTTTTGAACATAATGGAGCTATATTTTTTAAATGAAGCTCTTTTGATCGAGAAGACACATACGTTAGGTACCAAAAAAATGGAGAGTTAATCTTTGACAGTGTAGGTCTCATTCTTAGTTGTTTTAAGTTGGAAAATATCTCAGAGGTCAGATATTCAAGGAAGGCACTTTTCTAGTGCGGGAATTAACTCACAACCACCTCATCAGCTTGTAGGGATTATTTAAATTCTCAGGACAGTTGGTACAGGACTTCACTGATCATACCACTTAGAGTCCAGCATTTTTTTGGTATACAATGTTCTTACTAGCTGTGTGAAAAAATAGCTAGTGTTTAATTAGTAGAATTCGTAATGAACTTAGTAAAAAATAAAAAAGTGACAACCACAGCATTGAGTTCTGTTTTTTGAGAAGATATAATTGTTTCATGATGTCTAATGTAGGCTAGCTACTGAAGTCTAACTTGTAATCTAGAAGAAATCTATTACATTTAAGATTTACCGTATAGTATCTTAGATTATTTTGGACCATTTTTCATCTTAGCATGTTAATGTAATAATAAGTGGAGATTTCCTAGGCTTTCTTGTTGGCTCCCACTAATAGCTGCTTTACCTCTTGCCACCACTAGAGCTCCACATTACATCAGTTTTTACCTGGCAACTTTCGAGGTAAACATTTGAAGGTGTGCATTCTAATATGCAGAATCAAGCAGGTTTCTTGCTGACAAACTGCTGTTATGGAAACATTCCCTTTTGCTTGAGGAATAATCAGATATCATCTAAATGAAGACATTTTGTTGAAAATAGTATCCCGGGAAAACTAGTTATTTTGAATTATGGTCAGTGAGGAATTGTCTTAGGGAATGAATGGGCTGACCAAGAGGATTAGAAAAGAGAATCAGTACTTCCCACCTGGTTTGGCTTTAACCCTGGTTTGCAGTGACTAAGAGTTGTCACCTAGACATCTGTTTGTAGGGCAGAGTGAGACAAGTCTGTGACCTCAGCTCAGTTCCTGTGGATAGATGCCCACCCCTTGAAGTTGACACTCTTGTTGACAGTTTCAGTCACAGAGCCAAGGACTGATAGCAAAGAAGTAATGCGATGTTGTTTGTGTTCACTCTAATTGCTTTTGCTAGAACTCAGTCCCAGCGAGGTTTATTCAAGTAGGCTCTGAGGTAATCATAGAATTTATGTGCGTGTATGTGTGTGTGTGTGTGTGTGTGTATGCACATGCACAAGAAGGAACCTCTGTGGGAAAAGGATGAAAAAGGCTGTTTTTAAAAATGATTTCTAATGGCAGGAGATGTACTTTCTAATTTAATTTTCACAATGACCCTGAATTAAGTATTAGTAATCTAATTTTACAGATGAGGAAACTGAGGCTCAGAGAAGATGATTAACTTAACATGGTAAAGACAAGTTCAGGATTCATGCCCACATCTGACAGAACCAAAAGCCCTAAGTCTACCAAGGAATAGAGAATAAGTATAGGATTTAGACCTGGATAATTCTGTATTGGAATCCTGGATCTGCAACTAACTAACTGTGTGACATTGGTAAAACTAATGAGCTTCTCTATTTTCTAATTTCCTCATCTGCCCTGCCCCCTGCCCGCCCCACACACACACACACAAAGACTAATAATACCTGCTTTAGGGTAATAATTTACCTGAATAGTCTGGCATATTAGTGGCTATCCATTAGACAATGGCAATGACTATTCTTTGTAGTATATTATATGCTACTTAGCTCTACTGTGGTTTACAGAGACACATGAAATAGATGGGAAAACTGAGACTTGGAGATGTTTTGTAATTTGCTAAAACCCCATGGCTAATTAATGGCAGGTTTGGACTAGAACACTATGCTTAATTAAACAAATATATCTGGAGATTATTTATGCAGATAATCATACTAGTCAGTATTTCTTGGTGGTATATAAATAAAGATTCGTTCTTTTTTGATATTTATGTAAGTGTCCTAAATTATTCTTACAAAAATTGCAGGGAAAACTTTTGACCTTTTAGGTAAACTGTGATTGAAGTGGATAGGACCTGGGCTTAAAAGACCATGGGGATATTAAAGATTATCTTTACAGTTTTAATACCAGAGGTTTACAAAAAGAAGTAGCTTACTATGTGACTCCTTTTCAGACTTATTTTTAACAGCTTTATTGCAGTAAAATTTATAGTATTTACCAATTTTAAGATTTTTAAAACAAATTTATAGAGGTGTGCAGCCATCACCACAATCCAGTTTTAGATCATCTTGTCTCCCCCAGAGAAACTCACATTTATTTCTTTCATGCACTCAGAAAAGCTCTATTTTTAAAAGTATTGGGTTTAAAGAAACCCAAAATAATAATTTTTTTTTTTTTTTTTTTGGAGACAGCCTTGCTCTGTTGCCAGGTGCCAGGCTGGAGTGGAGTGGTGCAATCTCGGCCCACTGCAGCCTCTGCCTCCCGGGTTCAAGCAATTCTTCTGCCTCAGCCTCCTGAGTAGCTGGGACTATAGGCATGTGCCACCACGCCCAGCTAATTTTTGTATTTTAGTAGAGATGGGGTTTCACCATGTCGGCCAGGATGGTCTTGATCTCTTGACTGTGATCTGCTCGCCTCGGCCTTCCAAAGTGCTGGGATTATAGGCATGAGCCACCTTGCCCAGCCCAAAATAATAATTTTTAAAATAATTTTAAAATTTCCATACAAATTGAAGCTGTGTTTAGCAGAATCTTTGATTTAGCAGTAGATAAACCGTAGAAATTCAGCTGGCATCTGTGGCTTGGCCCCTGTGCATCATCAACTCTAATTGGAGAGACTTAAGTTGGCTCTTTGCTATGGCTGTAGAATTTAGTTTTGGGTTCTGTTCTTGGAGTCCTACGTAAAGTATGCATAAACCAGGCATATTTATGAGAAGGTTTTTATGTTTCAACTGATAAAGGACATTGGGAGCTAGGCAGCCAACCAAAAGATGTGTAGATCACAAAGATTTCTATATCTTACTCATCAGTAGTGTTGCCGGTCCAGGGTATTAGGTATAAGAACCTCTGTGGTGTTATGGATGGAGAAGGTGGATGCGGAATAAAGAATCCAAAATTCTTATCCTGGCTTTGTCATTAACTTGTTATGCAATTTTGGGAAGTCATTTCCAAGAACAACTTTTACCGTTTCTATTTTCATATCTCCAAAATAGAAGTGCTGAATAAGAATGATTTTGAAGGGCATTTATCAATTCTTCAGGTTAAATGAAGAGGCTGCTGTATGCCGAATACTGTGCTAGTCATTGGGAAAATGTTGATGTGTGAGGCAGACTCGGTATCGTCCCTCGTGAAGCTTACATTTTGATGAGGATGACAGACAATTCTTTAAAAATGACATAAATATACAGGTGTGACAAGTGCACCCAAGAAAAAATATAGTGTGCTTTGGGACGGATGACCCAAATCTCTTCCATTTTTGTAAACCCAAAGATTTTTTTCTCTTTTCTCTGGATAAAATAAAGAAAAAAGTATAATTTTCTTTTAGAAGTTCACAATAGTAGAAAATCTGGTTTCTGATGAAAATAAAAGCTGTAGCAATGGATAAAAAGCTGATTTGCCTTTTAGCACTCCAAGAATGTATGAACAGGTAGCGGTACACTGATAAGTAGTATACTTATACTTAACCCATGTGAGACAAAAAAGTCACTTTAATATATAAAAGGTTGTTGTAGACAGGAGGATGATGGCTTATTCTTCTACTTTTCTCCTGAAAATAGAGTTAGGTTAAATAGGGAGAGAAACTTTATGTCTGGGGTACTGAACAGTACCACTGGACCTGACTCCTATACATTTGTGATGATGTTTCATTGTAGCATAGCTAGTCATTTGCTTGGAGAGTTTAGCTAGAGATAAAAAAGTACACTAGATAACTTCTGAGGTCTCTCTATACACTCCAAGTCCATGAAAATGATGGTGTACAAAATAAGAATCCATGTAGGCAAGCAGTTCATATAGGCAAGCAAGATTCATAAATATAAATGATATTGCCCCTGGTGACTGACCTCGTGGCCTGTGTTCTTAGTTTGGGGTGGAAATAAATGTTAACTGTAGCTTGATGGTTGTGTACTCTTTCCCATTGTATAAGAAGAGCCTTTAAATTACCTTTCTAACATAAATTTACTTTCTCACATAAAACTTGTGTTTCCTACTCTACATGGTTTTTCACTTATGCTATATGTTTTTTTTCCTAACATGCTGCACAATGAATGGAAAGAGTGCATCAAGTAAGGGGATAATAATGTGTAGATTTTCTATTATGTAAGGTAAAGAGTAGTCAGAAACGGTTTGCAGAAAGAAATCAAATTAAAATGCTATAAATGTTATTTAAATGAGAATAGCAGACATTCCTCTCTTCTTATAAGGCCAAACAATACAATGTGACATCCAAGTGTCTTCAGGCATCCATGTTAAATTGTCTCAGTCCTAATGAGTACAACAGTTTGGGTCTAACACTTTTAGTTGGTCCAGGAGCGACAGCTGGTAAAAATGCCCAGTCACCCAAAGGGCCGATGACAAATTGCCTCTTGAAGCAATGTTCTTGTTTCTTAGCTTCTCTTTTGCTTCTCTTGTCTACAAGTTATTAAGAAGTTAATTCTTAAAATGCTCTTTTCTCTTTCTTACCTTAGTAATTCTATTTTTTCATGAGCTGGGAATTACTTAGGAGAAGGGTACAAATTCCGCATAAGGTTTAATTCAATCTAGCTTATTCAAATTATATGTAGACATAAGAAGCTTCTCAGGGCCATAATATCCTACCGTGCTTCTGATTGTTTTGTCATTGTGTAAAATCAACTACGTGATGTTAATGAAAATAGTATCTGAATGTCAGGATTAGGTCTAGGGATGGAAAGGGGGCATCTTCTTATCAACAGGATTAGGTAGATGGAGAGCTGATGGGGAAATATGTCAGAATCAGGACTGCTTTGCAGCCCAGGGGGACATTTCCTGTTGCAGGGGAACCTCACTAGACATTTATCCAAATAACATCAATCTATGTTATCTTGAGTGGAAACCGTCCCAAACCTATCATGAAAAAGCGTCTTTATTCCATACTATCACTTTATAAACATTACTTGGTGGTTTGTTGGAAGTTGAGAATGTGAAAACAATGTATGAGTCAATCCGGGCTGCGGCTATAGCCTAGTATGCGACGGCTAAATATAGACGCATCCCTAGCCTCCCTGGTTTGCCAATATGGGTGAAGTTCCATGCAGTGGTTTAACACACCATGATATTTAATGCTTTTCCCCTGGTTTGTGTTAAAAATGACTGTGGCATGCTTGCATACTCAGTTCTTAGACATGGATAGTTACTGCTTCATTTGGGATTTATTCAGAAATCTTGCAATTAAGAAATGTTATTTCAAAATTGGCTTTTTAAAAAAGTATAGAAGAGTGAGAAGCAGAAGTAAGTGGAAGTCACTTACAAATTAAAATTGAGCACTTTTCATTGGCATCATATATTCCTCCAAATGACTACTCTGTGAGTCATTTAAACAATAAGAAACCCTTGAGGAAATGCCATCATATGACAGGCACCTCCCCTTTGTGACCACTAGGAGGAGGAACTGAGCTGAATAGCGGGACTTCCTCTGTTCTGTCTGCTCCTTCCCAGTTAAACCCCTAGCTGACTTCTATCTCTTGACTTCCGTTTGCAATAAGAAAGATTCATGGAGGAAGCAAGGAATTTCTTCCACGTATATTTGAAGATTCTAGTATCCTATCAGCTTTAAGATATTTGAAAGAATCTAGTAAATTTCACATTTATATTAGTCAAAATGTTTATTTAGTGGATGAATTCACAGATGTGAAGTTTAAGCTAGTATCCCAGTAGATCGAATAAACGAACTAAATGTAATTGAACTTACCAGTTGAGGATTTTGTACTTACATTTTGGAATTTCTCAAAATCCACAATCATTTGGAATCACTGTCATGCTTTTGACATAATTTCATCTGGAGTCTTCATTTCAACTTTAAGTTGCCATATAATATGAGAGTTGAAATGCATTTTTAAATTTTTCTTTATATTGTGTTCTTTAGTCTTATTGCTAAATTCATCTTTTTGCATGTTTAGTAGATGTAGACCTTATTTGTCAGGAATGCCAAGACTGTATCTGTTCATTTGGCTGTTAATCATTTAGATTTTAGGAGCTCTAGTTTCCTGGATTATGTACACAGTGTTTTTATTCTTGTGTCTGAAATGTGGTCAGCACATTTTAAAATACAATTTTCTCATTTAGGCTAAGTGGCTGAGTAAATTGTATGAATTGTAGCCAGCTCTCATTTGTACATTATGGTAATATTGAGGGTCAGAATGTGTCTAACTAAAATAGCTGATCAGAGAAGTGGTAAAGTCTACTTTTTTCCCTTCTTTACCAAAGAGTTCACATGTCAGAAGAGTAAAAGAGGGGAGGAAAAAGCCTCCTCTATCTTCTAGTCTCTCAGAATTATATTTCTCTACCATCATACTTAGCTTGATATTTTAGAGTTCTTACTGTTATATAATTCTGTACAATAGTTAGGGAGCCAGAGGAATTCTCCATTATAACTTTGTATTATACCTCCATTTTTGATCTTTAAGATGCTGCAGTGAAATGTCAGGAAAATTGATACATTTCTTACTCAGCATTCCTGTGTCTTAGGTCAATGCTGGAAGCTGTCAAAGGTAAGTTGTTTGTATTACCCTTCCAGGAATTATGAAACCCCAATTTGTGGTCTCAGGAACTCCAGATTCCAGCCAGCATTTTAAAGATACATATGATATGATCATAAGATGAAAGTGATTTCCACAAACCACATTCAGAAACCAACGCTTTTACTTTAAAGTCATGCCAGAAATGCTGACCTGTTCTAGGGCTCCTAAGTGAACTTTGGAACACTAAAAATCATGTTTTATTGAAAGAATTAGGGCACAAGGTCAGAGCAGATGATGTTCAAATGGAAAAAAGCTTCTTAAATAACTGCCTTTCTCAGGATGGTTATCAACTTGATTGGGAATCAAGTGGGTTAAGTGGGTCAAGGATCAAGTGACTTTTGTGGGCACATGCTAACTGGTAAGTGGTCTCATGTTATAACTCTGTTCTACTACCAGTGCCACTTATGGGCTCAATGTGTCCCCTAAACTTCCCTCCCAACCCCTATAAATATACTGGCAGTCTCTTCCCAGGTAAGTGGTCTCATGGTACAACTGTATTCCACTTCCAGTCTCACTTATGAGCTCCTTGGCAGGGGCTCTGGTTTGTATCTGTGTATCTCTAGGGCTCATGGTAGAGCTCTCTATGGAAGATTCTCTATAAAAGGGCAAGATGTTCATACTGAAGATCTGAAAATGTGACTTGGGGCTTTTATCAGATTCATCTCTTTCCATGCGTTACTATTCTCATCCCCGTGCCTTTTCAACATTTTCTCTGAGAGCTTTGTGAGCCATAACATGTTAAAACGAATACAAATTTCAGAGATTAAATAGTTCAGGGATTTTATAACATTTCTTAAAAAAGCTGAACCTTTTTGAAGAATGAAATTTTGTGAGGAAACCCGGTATATGAAATTGGACACAAATGTTAGCTATGCTGATTGATCTCAGAGGTTGGAGCGGGCAGAAGCCAATACCCTTCATGTTCTTTCTTTCTGCTGCCCACTTCTCTCCCGCGTGGTGGCCCCTGAGGCATCTCTAAAGAATGTTAGGACTCCACAGGACACTATTATAAAATTACTGAAAGTCCAAGCCCCAGAGGACTTACACTTGTCAACACAGAAGTGATCTTTGAAATAACTGTACTAGAAGCATTACTAAAAATGATGCTGGTAAAATTATTTATTCAAATTAATAAAGTCTTAGAAATCATTACTGATGTGTTATCATCATCTCTTTAATGGGTTGGAGTATTCTAGCAAGGAAAGTGGTATAATTGTATCACAGGAAATCTGGGTAAATCTGCTGTGTAACTGCGCATGGTACTATTCATTAGAAAATCTACATCTCACTTCATCCTTTTTCTTAAAGTCACTTGTTAAGCCTTCAGGTCACAATATTGTTCTTGTTCTTTTAATGACAATTTTCTGTTTTTTCAAATTTCTTCCCTTGTGGTTTTACTTATTTTTTAATTCTAGATATTCATATGGAGCTTTATTGCCAAGCTATAGGAATTCATTGTCTTTTCAAATATATTTACTTAAAGCAGTTGATTTTTTGACTAACGGTTAATACTTACTTAATCCACAAGGTAGCATATGAAAAATAACTCTCCCCTAAATTATTTATCAAAAATATGTGTTATAAGACTTCTAGGATCTTCTAAAGATACTTCTAAGATCTTTTGAGATTTTCTTACTTGATTTGATTTTTGGTTGTGTATAAAATTGATGTTTGTATATTGAAATTTAAGTTGATGGCACAATGAGAATACATGAATTGTGCATAAACAATTGGAAAAAGTCTCTAGGAATTAACAGGATTTTAGCCATTAGTGAGTGAGGTATGCAATACATTTCACATAGAAAGTATAAATCTGGCTACAATCATACTGTGATAAGTACTGCAAAAGAAAATTTGAAAGACAGTACTCTACCTCACATTGAAATGAATGCCCGCTGTCATCAGCAGCGCTATTTACTGTATGAGTAGCTAGCTGTGGACAGTTGTTTGGCTAGCTGAAACACCTTCCTCATTTGTCTGGTAGGGCACAGAATGACACAGCAGTTGTACAAGTTATCAAGCTTTGGTGAGCAATTTATTTTCTCTTTAATATACAGCCTCAAAATATGGACTTCAAGGAAGATAGAAGAGAAAGTGACTTTTCTTTTTTAACTTGTTACTTTTTCTTCTGCAAAAAGACTATGAGTAAAGCAACAAAGATAGGAAAGTTGAACAAGTAATACAGGCTGAAAGACCATACAGGCCAAGCTTGTCCAACCCATGTCCCCGCAGGCTGCATGTGGCCCAGGGTGTCTTTGAATGTAGCCCAACACAAATCTGTAAACTTTCTTAAAACATTACGAGTTTTTTTGCAATTGTTGTTGTTGTTAGCTCATCAGTTATCATTAGTGTTCATGTATTTTATGTGTGGTCCAAGACAATTATTCTTCCAAATATGGCCCAGGGAAGCCAAAAGACTGGACGCCCCGATACATGCCAACCAAAGCTATTGTAAACTACAAAAAAAAAGAGATTTAGCTAAACAAAGTGTATTCCCTAAATTTCCTTCCCAACCCCTATAGATATTCTGACAGTTTCCCAGGATTTTAAGCAGCAAACCTGACAAGTGTGACTTAGTACTACCATACACGTTAAGCATCTGGAAGTTTTTAATTTGAAAAACCCCAAACCTCTAGCATTGAGAAATTATATCCGTAAAGAAACCAGGACTTTTATGTTCTTGCATGTAATTTCCTCTGTACAAAATTATTTAATGCTCCCAGTTTTAGCTATTTCTGAAGATACTTTCCTGAATATTGGGTTGGCTCTGCAACCAAGTTCTATATGAGGAATGCCATGTATTTGTGGTAAAATTTATGTTACCATTTTTGGAATATTAAAAAAAGGTTCATTTATTTTTATGGCAAAAAATGCCCTTGAATTGAGGGGTCTGAAGTATGCTTTCTCTATTCTATGGGCGAGCTCATGACACATTAGATTCAGAATGTGTTTTGTTCTTTTAAGCTTTCATCTTTTTGAGCAGAAAACCCTTGCTTCCATCATCAATCCTCAAGAAGAAATCTCAGACAGAGGAATTTTATAATCAGTAACATGTATCCTCTGTGTATATGTATCATACATCATTTTTTCTCATCATGTTTAAGTTATTACATCTGTACTTTTGTTTATTTGTAATCATATACTGCTAGCATTTTAAACATTCACAGTGTTTGACTTTTATAGGATGTGATGAGATTAATAATGTTCACTGGATTCCTAAAAATCCACAAGTAAATACAGCAAACAGGCCCTCAATGAACAAGCATTGCCCTAATGTGATCCATGGTTGGCAAGCAGAGTGGACAGGATTGTCTTTGGGAGGTAGCCATATAGCTATGAAATTACAAAAACAGAGGATGTTCTATGTTCCTAAATAAGAACCCCATTCTACTCAGGGTGCTCCCCTATCTTCCCTCCCCTTCTCTAGCATGGATAGAACCCCTATTTTGCTTTCATTCTGTTGATGACACTTTACTTGGATTACTGTTAGCTTCTGATTTGAAGTTTCATCACCCTTGGGTCCCAAAGCCTCTAGACCTTTCCTGGGCGATAGCTATGTTCATGTTTCAATTTAGCAGCATAACTGGGAAAACGTCAATGGCAAGTATCAATACTCCTCCAAAATTTGAAAAAGTAACTGATTATTTTCTCAAAAATTACTGTTAATAATTTTCAAAAAATAAAATTATGACTATCATACAGATGTAAAATTAACCAGTGCTAAAGATTTTACTTAAATCATTAAAGAAGGATTAAATCATTAAAGTAAGGTATGAGTAAGCAAAGGAGAGTTATAAAGGTATTATAACCAGCTCAAAGGAGAGTATAAAGACATTTATAGTTCAGAAATATTGAAATTGATGTACAAAGGGAGGCGAAACTGGAGTTTTTCACAGTGGGACGTCAGTTATACTCTGAATTTGCATGTCTATAGACAAAAGTAATTTTGTTTTGCTACAAAATATCTACAACTTACAGAGTTATAAAATAGCTCTCAAAGAATCAGAATCGGATACATGGGAAAGATGTGCTGTAGACAATGCATAGTTTTCCGTAGGAGCACAACTTTTTCCCTATATTACTAAAGCAACTACACAGGAAACAGTTCTTTAGGTAATCAAAAATATTTGTATATACATATGTGTATATGTATACATATATATGTTAAATTTAGTATTTTTGATAGTAATGATTGTTTATTATTCTGTTTCCTTCCATATTCCTAACCTATGGATTTTGTGGACTTAATTTTTTCATATTTGTTAAAATTAGTTATTTAAAGGACAGTTCCTCTGAGTTTGGGCTTTATCCGATAGGCCCGTGGGGGTGGTGCTAATTGCTATGCTTGCATTACTGTTATGATTTACATAAATGTAAAATGAAAAATTGTAACACTGACAATTTGTTTGAGGCAGACACCATTTTGGAAAACTCTGCTTCCTGTACTTAGGTACCAATGAATAGTTCCACTACTGTTAAAGAGTTGCTGACCTCGCCTTGTGTTTTGGGAAATTATGTACAGGCAGTTACATTATTCATACTGTACTTCCAGGGAACCACCCTATTAATAATAGTGGCCATTATAAATGTTTAACATAAAAAACCAGAAAAGTAAGATATACAAAAGTAAGATATACATTGTGATCATCTTTGATCGTAATGGATTTTGCAGGGAACCGCATTTGTGATTTGAAAAGAAAATGTTTGTGAGTAAATCGGTTCCATGCCCCTATTATTTTTCACTGTGTGTATTTAGCAACAGCATGTTACACCAGCTCTGTTGCTGTATTTAAAATTTTGAGCTCATAAATGATATTTGTTCCATAATCTAAAAAAAATCTAGCCTTTTTCTCTAGCAAGAGTTGTAGAGGAGGAAATTTTTAGTTATTCCTGAGCCTGAATGAGGTGGAGGAGGGGGAAGGAGTGAAGGACCTTTTTGAATGGAGAAACCATTCATCTGTGGACTGCATTTGCCTGATACGAGCATATGGTTGCTTCTGGGATTTTATGCTGCTATTTTGGCCCTCCTGGCTTTGGCTTCAGATATCTCATCTCCTAGTTTGTTTTTTTCTTGGATTCTTTCAGCCAGTTCCCATCTTCTTTCTTTTTCTAACCACTGTACTAATGAGGAAAATTTTCACTTTCACTTTTTTCACTGTCTTTTTTTTTTTTTTTTTTTTTTGACAGAGTTTCGCTCTCATTGCCCAGGCTGGAGTGCAATGGCACAGGCTCGGCTCACTGCTACTTGTGCTTCCTGGGTTCAAGCGATTCTCCTGCCTCAGCCTCCCGAGTAGCTGGGAATACAAGCATGAGGCACCACGCCCAGCTAATTTATGTATTTTTAGTAGAGACAGGGTTTGACCATATTGGCCAAGCTGGTCTTGAACTCCTGACCTTGTGATCCGCCTGCCTCGGCCTCCCAAAGTGCTAAGATTACAGGCGTGAGCCACCGCACCCGGCCTCAATTCCCATCTTACTCATCTGTGTGTTGTTGCTTCAGACAACGTTGTCTTTAATCCATACTTTGAAAGATTTGTTTGCCTGTTCTTGGCCCATATGTGTTTCATTAGCCTGCCTTGTTTGATCTTGCTTCAGCTCCATCCATCACTCTATCAGCTCCTCAAACAGCTTGGCCTTCAGCTTCCTAGGTATGTGGATGTTCCCCTCTGCTCCTGCCTGTCTCAGTTGCTGCCACTTTTTGGCTGAGCCAACTTGGATTCTGGCAAAAGAATGGCTGAAGCTAGATAATGGCCTTGCCTATACATTCTAGGAAGAAAATATGTCAGAATGGAGGCCATGGATGAGGGGAATCCATTGAAACTACAGGTGGATTGGTGGGTTTTGTAGGGAAATATTTATCTTCATTGAAAAGCAAATTATGTTCTGGTTGTCTCATACTAGTAGATAGGGGAGGGATTAATTATAAATAGTAAACATTTCAGATATTAGTATTTAAAAATGATATACTGTGGATGGTAACTGACCTCTGGTATTACCTAATGCCAGTCAACTCTGGCAAAGGTGAAAGGTCATGTGTATAGCAGTCTTTTAAAAATCTTTTTATTCAATTAACTAATAAAATGTTTATTGTGACATACTATGGGTGAGACCCTGTGCCAAATGCCTGACTGTTTAGGGAAATAAGGAGGCTGCTAAACTCTTGTGAAGAACTAATGGTGTCAGCTAAGCAGACTGAAGACTGCAATAGAATTAATAGTTATGAAAGTATGGCCTGTAGCCAACCGTATCCAATTTTAATGGCTTTAAAACTACAATGATAATTGGTATTTGAACTCATAATTCCGGTTTACTTTTCATGACTTCAAAAACAGTAATATGCTATTAGAGAAATTGGTATTTGGATTTTGTGTGTGTGTGTATTATGATACTTTGCAGAAATGTTGGTAACACACCAATGAGTTGGTTTTTCTGAAGATAAATGATCTCTACCAGTTGTTAGGTCAACTGTCACATTTTTAACCCCTCCCCAGGATGCCTTCTGTGGCAGTTATTGGAGCCTTGCTGGCTCTCCTAAATGTTGGATCAGATTCTGTGGTCATGTTTTCTAGCGAAGGCAGAATCTCTGGGTCTTGGTTAGACTCCCTTGGGTTGTAAGAACAGAGATCCACTTAGGTGGCCTTCAGTAGCAGTGGCATGCAGATTTTCAACCTTTCCATTATTGATATTTTGGGTTGGTTAATTTTTTATTGCTGGGGGTTGCTGGCCTGTGCATCATAGGACATTTAGCAGCATCCTTTGTTTCTATCCACTAGATGCCAGTTGCACCCCTTGGCTCCATAACCAAAAAATGTTTCCAGATCTTGCAAATGTCCCAGAGGGAGCAAAAATCATTCCCAGTTGAGAACCATTCTTTACTTACTCCCAGTCAATAAAAAAGGCAAGAATATATACTCTGCAGCTAATTCTATTAGAAGAACAGGAAATGAAGGGTAGTCAGAACAGTCAGGATATATGATCATCTTTTCACTAAGAGGGATCCTTTGTAGTGCCTGCCGGGGCCTTAAGAATTTTATTTCTATTTCTATTGTTTTGTCAAAGTTGTTGTCTCCTCTACGTTCTAGCTGCTTCTATTGCCTGATGCTCAAGGTGTGCCTCAAGGTTGAGCTCTTTCTTTGTGTTTGCTGATAGTATTGTTATTATTAAATGATCTACGCATATGACAAAAATGCAAATATTTGAATTAAAAGTGGTACACCATATCCCATATCTCTCTCCAGAGGTGCCAACTGATACAGTTTGTTGCATATTTTCCTAACACAAATTGATTTCCGTCATTCTTTCTGAAGGCTGTACATTATGTATAATTGTACCACAGTTTAATAGGATGACAGATAACTTTCAAAAGTTCAGATATTATTTCCTATTTCTAATTTTTCTGTTTCCTGAGAAAGATTACTTTGGTTCCTACTTCTATTCCACCAGCCTCAAGCTGTATATGTGGGAGCCTAATAAATTCTTCTTGATTAAGATATTACTAACGTGGTATGCTGCTGATAAATGCTTAAGCACTCTCAAAGAAAAAAAAGACAAAAAAACAAACAAACAACCCAACTCTGATTTGTAGCATTTGCATGTTTTTTGAGTGTAAATATCCTACCATGGTTGATTTCAAGTTAACAAAGTGATGTTAGGAAGTGATATTTGAGTGTTTATTAGCTTTGCTTTTAGTGTAATTTTTAAACTATAAGTTCATAAAATTTGTCTTAATGATCACTGTGTTTAACATTGGGCTTGCAAAATCCTGAAAGCTGAACCATCAGCTCTTGAATCAGCATTCAGCTTCTTGACCCCATTGGCACTGATAATCCCTTTTTTCAAATTGTGTGAATTGTGTTATTCCTGATAATGTTGTCTCCAAGGGACAGTGCTGCCTCGGCTAGTATTTTAAACCTCAGTGTTGGAGAGAGCGTGTTTGAAGGTTGTTCAGACATACATGACATTTGATATTTGGATTCCCTTAGTGACATTCTGGCTATAATAATTGGTGACATAAGTCATTCAATTTATGATTATCATTTGAAATACAGCTTTCAATTTTGGACAAGTTTGTTAGAAAACTTCATCTTTTTGTTAGGTTGAAATTCATCTCCTTATATAGCATGGATCATTTGATTCTGTATACCATTCTCACTCTACATCATAAAAAACAAATTGAGCACCTCTGTACTATGATAACGCTTCAAGTATTTAAAATGATCTATATTTCCTATTGATGATTTTATTTTTAGAATAAGATTCCAGCTCATCTATTTCTTTCTTAAATTTGAGCACTGGATTCTCCATCAAGCTCCAGATGTGGCCTGACAGGCATATGCAAGAATGTGAGAGAGGAAAACTTCCCTAGTTCTAGAAACTATATTGCTAACTAATGCAGACTAAAATTATAATAACTTTCTTGCTGGTCTCATAATTCTATTGACTGACACTGAATTTAGCACTGATGAAAATCTTCAAGTATTTTTTACATATGTTGTGAAGTCCTGTCTTCCTCACTCTTTATAGTATAGGTCTTTTTTTTTTTCCCCTTGGATGGGGTGTGTGTGGGGAGGCAAATTCAGGACTACATGTATATATTTGTACTAAATATTGATCTCTGTTTATAAATCCAGCATTGTTGGGATTTGTTGGAATAATTATTCTTTCAATAAATTTCCAACTTCCTTTTCCTTCATGCGACTTAGAAATTTGATGAAAACGGACTGATGGTGTTTTCTTCTGATTCTGTAATAAAATGCACAGAGCCCCTTGGCTTTCTGGTAGTTTTCTCTTTTAGTTGCCAATAATCTATTTATGAGCACCTTTGGAATTGTATTTTTTACAGTGATCCATTTACTTGTCTTCTATGCATTGCAGTGCTTTCAACTGTGTTCCTCAGAGCACCATTGCTTTTTCTTTTCTTTTCTTTTTTTTTTTTTTTTGAGACGGAGTCTCACTCCGTCACCCAGGCCAGGCTGGAGTGCAGTGGCGCAGCCTTGGCTCACTGCAACTTCCGCCTCCCGGGTTCAAGCGATTCTCTTGCTTCAGCCTCCTGAGTAGCTGAGATTATAAGCGCATGTGACCATGCCTGGCTAATTTTTGTATTTTTAGTAGAGATGGGGTTTTGCCATGTTGGCCAGTCTGGTCTTGAACACCTGACCTCAGGTGATCCCCCTGCCTCGGCCTCCCAAAGTGCTGAGATTACAGACATGAGCCACCGTGCCCGGTCCCATTTCTTTTTTATTGTTAACAAATGTTATGAGAAAGAAGGTTTTCAAGATCAAATAAATTAGAAGTACACTAAATTAAACACATATAAGCAGATTTATTTACTGTAGACTTTGTGCATTGTGAATCTCCAAATTGGAAAATGTAATATAGCATGGTTTCTAAGCTTTTTTGGTCATAGAACACTGATTTTTCCCATTTAGATAAAATAATATGACTAAGGGTAAATTGTTCTGTGGGTTGATAGATGTTTTTCACCAAGGATATTTGGAGGGAAGTAGTTTGGAGGTTTGCAGAACTTTAGCTGAGATAGTCTAAGATTAATAAAGAAAGTGTTTCTCAACTTGCCGAAGTAGGGCTTGATGAGTTTCTAGATAGAAGGAAGAATCAAAGAGAAGGGGAACGAACATTAGTATAAATGAAGATACTCTGGATAGGACTAAAGTCTAAAGCTAGAAGGCATACTCAAATGTCAGGACAAGTAACATACTTGTGTGAAGTTTGTTAGACTAGGCTATCCTGCCAGCAGATTGGATTGTAAGACCTACCTAAAAGCATTGAAGTAATTTAAAAAAAAACTTTGCCAGCTGATGGGGGCTCACGCCTGTAATCCTAGCACTTCAGGATGCCAAGGCAGGAGGATCGCTTATGCCCAGGAGTTTGAGACAAGCCTGGGTAACATAGTGAGACCCTATCTCTAAAAAAAAAAGAAAAAATTAGCCTGGCATGGTGGCATATGCCTGTAGTCCCAGCTACTTGGCGGGCAGAGGCAGGAGGATTGCTTGAGCCCAGAAGGTTAAAGTCGTCTTAGCCATGGTCATGTTGCTGCACTCCAGCCTGTACGACAGAGTGAGACCCTTTTTATTTAGTAAGGTCTAAAGCCAGAACTTTTGCTTCTTCTTCAGTGACCCAAATCAGCTATAGTAGCTATCTAAGTGAAATACACAGAGACATTTTCAGTTTTGGAGAAAAAAAGAAGTAAGTAACTTGTATTTTATATACAATTTCTCCTTTTTCAACTCAATTGTCCTTTCTACTTAATGCTGCTTAGTTTTTTTGTGTGACATATTTCAGAGTATACAACTTGTTCTTATGTTTATTAAGAATATTATCGTATATTTCTTTCCTTAAAAGTCTGATGTTTATCGTTTTTTTTTTTTCGGTGCTCCACCAAGCATAGAGCAGTAGTAATAACGTTTAGATAGTAACTAGTCATAATTAGGTACAATAAACATTTTAGTTTCATCAAAGCCTTTTATGTGTAGTCTGAATCAAATAACCTTAATAATATATAGATTGAGTGTTCTCAAGACTTCATATCTAGAACACAGCAAACTTAAAGTTTTTTCCTATAAAGGTAGTATACTCATTATAAAACCATGCTATATTTCTGTATGATACTCATGTGAATTTACCAGAATTGAACTTAAAAAATACTTTTAGTTGTTTTGGTATCTTTATAAATAATGTTGCAGTGAATAATATGGTATCTATATCTGTGTGCATTGCTGATAATTACATATAGGTGGAATTACTGGTTCTAATTTTATGAAGCCATAATGTGAACAGTGACATGGCACATTAGCCAGGAAATGAAAGTGCTGATCCCCAGGTATCATCCAGCAGCACTGTGGTGAACTCAGAAAGGTGGGGTGATATAAGCATAGTATAAATGATTAGCAAATGATATTGAGGAATATCTTTCACAGCTCTTGATTCTATAAATAGTTAAATGATACATTCTCAGAATTCCTTCTAAAATCTGTTTATTTTCCACTGTACCACAAATCAGTGATGTTTTGATGGGTTCAGCTTTGTCTTTTTCATATTTTTTCTCATTTATATGCAGCACTTTTTAGTTCTTTTCCACTTCTGCTACTGGCTCAATTGTTGTACCATCAAGGGGAAAACACTGTAGTTACCTAAGTTCAAAAGAGTATTTTCATTAATAGTAATCACTCTTGAAGTTTTGTCCTGAAGGCTTTGCAGGAACTTTGGTTTCTGTTGTTGTTACTCTTTGGGGAGCCGGATTTAAAACCCAGCCAGAAATCCATCAATGTTTTACTATATTTTTTAGAGTAGCTGAAGAATTGCTTAGTATGAACTTCAGTGTTCATATTAAAAAAAAAAAGATTTCACTGAGAGATGAGTTCATAAACTAGCTTTAAAAACAAACTTGAAGCAAAAATATAATTTAACTGTGCAAATCATCATTTTTCCTATTAGGTTGGTTTTCTGTTGCCTGCAGCATGTCATAATGACATACCCCCTTAGGCTCAGCTAGGAGAATTTATGATTATATTAACAATCGCACATTCGATGGTGACTTAGAAAGGGCACTTATTGTTCTTGCAGGGAAAGTGTTTTTAAGGAAGACAGTTTAGTAGTATAACTAAAAATGTGCTTCTATTGCTCTAAAGTAAAGCTGTCATCTTAAAACCCTCTTGTAGTTATCTTTGCTTTAGCATTACTCTTTATTAACTAGATGGGTATAATCTTTTAGACCAGTTATTTTTTCCAAAATGATTAGATTAATAACCATGGAATAAACATTTAAGAACTTCAAAATGGCTTTTTCTGTTTTGAATGCTATTGATCTTCCTGCATATAAAATATGGTTTTGAGAAGATTATTAGCAGTTAACAGCATTGTTACCCCTTTAGGTCACAACCAGCTCATATCCAGGTGCCGTCTAGAAGGGACTATCTTAAACATTCCTAAGGCGGTTTGACTGGAGGAGTGCTAGCAGAAATTAAAATTTCTACTGTTTCAGGAGCCTAAAATGTCAAAATAACTGTTCTTTCCATCCCTCCTACTTTAAAAAATACCTTATTTATTTGGAGTCTAGTTTTGTTTGCCATTTTTTAAGGAAAATAACAGAATTGCAAAAATATAGGAGCTGATGTGGAAATTTGTTCAAGAAATCAGTTTTTGGAGAATGACTTTAAGTCAATTTATAACAACCTCTGTACTGTATGGTTCCTTGATTGCATTCTGGATAATCAAGGAAAAGTTAAGCAATTCCCTGATCAGCTTTAGTTTAATTGTAATTTTATTTTTTGAAAACTAGCGAATGGTAACTAGTATATAAATTGCTTGTAGTCAACTATACTAATTTAGAAGAGCCTTTTGCATACTGTTTTATAAAATTGTTTTCTTGTACTCTTCCAATTAATTACTTTTCCTATTTAATAGTCAAGTTTAACATTTTTAGATGTGCTTTGTCTATCTACATATTTATATCTATTATATCTACAGCTACATGTGTATGTGTCTTGTTGAACCATTTGAATGTAAGTTGTAGATATTATGCCACTTTACCATTAAGTATTTCAGCATGAATTTTCTAAAGATATAACCACAATACTATAATCATAACTAAGAAAATAATTTCCTAATGTCATCTAATATTCAGCATATATTTAGTTTTCCACCACTGTCTTATGAACGTCTTCATAGCTAACTTTTCTCCCCCAAACCAAGATCTATTCAAGGTTTAGGCATTGTATTTGTTAGAATGTTGTATGTTCTCAATTATTTGTTTATGCATGGTGTTATTTCACTTGTCCAGTATTTCTTATGTTTACTGTAAACTTGGTATAATTCAGGTTAAACATTTTTGGCAAGAATATTTTATAGATGATGCTGTCTCATCTTTTGCTGCTTTAATATCTGAATAGAATTCCATTGAATGGGTGTGCAGTTTTTGAAATACTCTCAATTGATGGATATTTGAGCTGTCTCTTGTCTCTAAACTTCTTTTGAACATACACTAACACACGTTGGTGATCAAGAGAAAGGAAGCCTTGACATTTAATCATGTCATTTTCACTGTTCAGTCCTGTGAAGTGTTTAACATTTTAAATTTTTATCATAGTTTCTATAGCAGACCCAGATAGACCAGTGCAGGCAGGTACAGGCCAAACTTATGGAAAAGCTCTAGGGATTCTAGTTTCCTCACAAGACCATGTAAACTCTTTGCTAGATCTTAGACCCTGCCTCATCTTTCGGTATCCTGAGGATTTTAGATTAGGAATTCTTTATTAGAGCAGACTGCTCGTGTTGGTTCCCCAAATGTAGAATTTTCAGAACTGGTTTGGTCTGCAGAAAACAAATGTAAGATAAGAAAGTAAAGCTCCAAGATGCTGGAGAAAGAGGAAATGTAGATACATAGTAAAATAAAGAGCAAATGTCCACACGATTGTTGTGGATGTGGCTCATTAACAAAAAATAATTAACAGAGTTGATAAAAAGCTTTTCAACACATGTGTATGTGCCTGTGTATACATTTATCTTTTATATTAGTTTATTTACTTTTATAAACATGTTACTTTTCAAAAACTCACAGTTTATTTCTAATTATGAGAGAGGTATATTTTTTATTTTAATTGATTGTTGATTGATTGAGACAGGGTCTTGCTCTGTCACCCAGGCTGGAGTGCAGTGGCACAATCATGGCTCACTATCGCCTCAGAATCCTGGAGTCAAGCTATTCTCAGCTAAGGCTCCTGAGCAGCTGAGACTAAGGTGTGCACCACCAGACCTGGCTAATCTTTTAATTTTTTGTAGAAATGGAGTCTTGTTATTTTGCCCAGGATAGGTGTGGCTTCCCAAAGCATTGGGATTACTGGCATGAGTCACTTCACCCAGCCAGATAGGTATATTTTTAAAAAATCCTAAAATTCCCTTCTTACTGGCTGGACATGAAATCTGTTGCATTCCTGGGTCCTTGACTATGAATATCTTACAGTAAGCCACATAATTAATGCAGAAATTGAAATAGAATTGTGAGCTAGTTACAACAAATTGGAGGATTAATTTTCTTTTTGATGTGATCTGGGTGTCTGTGTCTCCCCGCCCCCTGCCCAAAACTCGTACGTTAAAAATGAATCTCCAGTGTGATAGAATTAGGAGGTAGGTCTTTTGAGAGGTGACTAGTTCATGAGGTTGGAGGCCAGATAAATTGGATTAGTGCCCATATAAAAAGGTCCCTAGGGAGTTAACCTGCCCCTTCCACCATGTGTGAACACAGCTAGAAGGTGCCATTCATGAGGAAGTGGGCCCTCACCAAACACTGAATCTTCTGGCCCCTGGACTTTTGACTTCCCAGCCTCCAGAACTGTGAGAAATAAATGTTACTTTTATAAGCCACCTAGCTTATGGTATTTTTGTTAGAACAGCCTAGAGGACTAAGAAGTTTTTCTTAAAAAAGAATCATTTGTCAAGAGAGAGTCCTTTAAGGAAAGTGAACATTATGCCCAGTCACCAAATTCTTTATAAACAGAGTTGAAACTAGGTGTTCCATGGGGACAATATTTGTGTTTTAACTACATCATTAACAGAAGGCAATTTCCTGCAATTAGCCAGACTTAAGTACTCAGTGTATTGTACTGTAAATTTTCTCAATAACACATTTCATATATATTTGATAGTATATTTAGTTTTTCAGAATACTCAAGGAGCTGGCCCATGGACCTTCAGCTCTACAAATATAACTTTCATAGGAAAAACAAAACATTTCCCAAAGAATTATAGGACTAAATTCAATAAAAATTAATAGTTTAAGGCATCCAGGCTTTTTCTTTGATGAAATTGCCAAATATTTCTTTTTGTAAGGTATCATTTCAACTATAAGAAATATGAATGCCAAAGGATATAATCACTGAACATTTATAAAGCTACATAGCTGCATGCTCTCTGACAAGTTGACTATGTTGGATTTGAAATTATATAGATCAGGTTCTATTTCTGTGCTTCAGAGAGTGACCTGAATAGATATGCTGATTCAGCTCAAGCTCATTAAAATAATAGCACATTTTGTTTGCAGTTCTAGAAATGGGGAATTATGTTAACATGCAAGTCATGGTGTAGCATAATAATAAAATTTACTAATTGGGCCAGAAAACTCAAATATTGGACTGTAGAATCAGAAACAAATACATAAAAATGCGATATAATCTAAGTTCTCTGGAAGATTCCCAGGGCATTTACTATTCCCAGGGTATTATGAAGTGCAATTTTTCTGTGATTTATGTGTTGGTATTTTCAACAAAGACTCTTACTTGTTGTGTGAAGTGTATGAAAATACAGGTTTTTCTGGGGACATTGTTCTGATATTTACATATAGGACAAATCTAATTTAGTTGCTAGATACTTTTAGAAGAGAAAATTTTAAAAAATCTGTTTTGAAACTGAAGAACTCAGTTAAGATTTTTTCTCCCGTACTCCCCAGCTCTCACCCTAGCCCCAGTCTTGCTTTCTGTCTATCAACCAGACTAATTACTTGAAGCAACTGCTTGCAATCTGTGGCTTTTAACAAAAGCTCTAAATTAGTATGAATATATGGATAAAAATGGACTTTATACATGAATTTCTCTCTGTTTGGTTAAATACATGGTAATTGAGGAAACAGAGTTCCTAAATTCTATTGAAGTATTTAACCATCCCTTTCAGAGGCATGGAGAGAGGTATACCAAGGAGAAGGCTAAGGGGTAATAATTAATGCTATATTAATAACAATATTTTTCCTGGAACAAAATAAGTAGTAGTTCTATTACGTGATGCACAATTTGAATCATGCATGCAGTATTTTGTTTTAATTCAAAGGAAATGGTTACAAACTAGAGCAGTTCTAGAGGGGAGCAATGAAGATGAAAGCATCTAAAATTTATCTTGTAGGAATAACAGTGGAAGAGAATGGTAACATTTAGCTTGCAAAGGACAAGAGCTAGAAGTGATTGGTGGTAGTGATGTTAAGGAAAGCATGGTGGTTGTCTTCCAATGTGTGGTGGGCTGTTTCTACTACAGGGCAGAACTTGGGTCCCGGGGTGGAAATAAACAGGAAGCACGTTTCTGTTGAAAATAAGAGAAATTTTTCGCCTCTAACAAGGTTGTTTAAAAATGGCTTTCTTTTCATGTGGTGGGCTCACCATCATTGAGAGAATTAAGAATTACAGTACAGAGCAATTCCTGCCTAGACCACACTGACTAACTTCTACCCTGAAACTTCTCTGTGACTGACACCAGCCCCTAAAACCCTGAACGTTTCCTTCCCTAACCTCGTCTATCCTTTTGGAGATCCTTCTAAGACTTCTTCAAGGCGGTGCTCTCTTCTGCTCAGTAAGTTGAATAAAACGCAGTTTTGTAAGTTTTCCCCCAAAAGAATTATACTATAAATAGTATTATACTATATAATATATATACTATATATATTATACTATAAATAGTTCTTAAGCACCTACTATGTCAAGCACTGTGTAGCTGTATAAAAGATAGGACAGTCTTTATCCTTGAGGGTTTATCATCCAGTAGGAACATGTAATGATAATTAAATGTTATCAGTTCTATGATAGCAGTATATATGGAGGAAAGTGAGCAGGGAAGACTTTATAGAAAAGGTAGCCTTTGAGTTGAACACTGAATAATGGGTAGGTATTTGCCCAGTGGATTGAGAAGCAGGGGTGGTGGAGGGATGCTGAGAGGAAGGAGAAATACTCACATGACTTTCTCTGAAAATGCTGGAGAGGGCCTCTTGCCATTTTGGCATCAGGGTGGTGGCTAGACAACCCCTAGGGACTGTGATAATTCAACCAACCTACCAAGTGATTGTCTTCTAAAAAAAACTTTACGGAGAGAAACCTAATGCACTCCAGTTTTGAGTTTGCCTGGGGCTGAATAGGAATGGTCATTTCTATGAAGATTTCTTGTAGAAAGAGTGAAGGAGACAGGATCATTACAACTCTTTGAGAGAATGCTTGCTGGCATTAAAAGGGCACTTGTTTCCAAGTGAAGACAGAAGCCCTCAGCCATCCTCATTTCTCTTCCCTCAGGCGCCTTTGTATATTCCCTAGTTGACTACATTCACTGTTCTCTGTTCTGTGTGGCAAGTGGGTCACACATCTCTGTCTCACTTTATGTTGGGACACACTCATCTTTTTATTAGGACATGGTTGGTCATCTTAGACTAAACCCCTTGAAACCTCTGGGGAAACGTAGCTAGAGATGAGCTTTTTGTGACAAATAGCTGTCAGTTCAAAGCCTGTTTAGTGTTAGAGTTGAAGGAAACTATAATGGCTCATGAGAAGAGGCTCACAGGGGGTCCTTTTTCAGGGCAAAAGGACAGATGGTTTTGTCTACTTGAGATCATACACAATACACAATAGACCCAGTGCTTGCTTTCCAACCATGCTACATGCACGCCTTCTTCATGAAGGAACATGCACTTTTTGTAGACCCAGCGGGGGGACATTTACTCATTGCTACTGTTCTTTTCAGCTGGTTTGTTGGTAGGCTCAGAGTGCCCTTTTGTAGAGTGACAAAAAGGGGTTTTAATAAAACATTGGCTTCATAAAGAGGGCCATTGTGTATATATGTACCTTCTGTGTAAAAACTAATTTCATATTTTAAATACAATGAAAGGGAAGTTCAGCAATCAAAAACTCTGGATCTCAATTTTGTAGTAACATATGATCAATGGTTTCACTGTGCCAACACATACTGAAACTTTTCATGGAGAAAGTTAATTATCCGTGTGTTATATAGGAAGATTCACAGTATAATGTTCCTAGACAATTTGTATTATAGGCATATGTTTTGTACTAGGCTATTAAATATCTGTTGTGCCAGTTTAACTTGCTGAATTTTGTAATTTTCTAATTATATATAAAATATTATTTTCCAATTAAGATTTTCAGGGCTCTTAAATAGTTTAATTTTAAAAAGAAAAAGATAGCTTTGTGTGTTTCTCTGAATTCATAAATTATTTGTTTTAACAAAAATTAATTGGCAAGATAATTTTTACCATTTTAAAATGTCTACCTCTTTTCTTTAGGATATTTTGGCATATGTTCCATCAACAATGTTGATATAAAATATTACATGAAAGAATGTTTATTAGCTATTCATTATATGGAAATATAATCTTCCCATAGTTAATGAATCTGAGGAAATAATTTATCTCTCTGTAAACCAGTCTAAAGCTAAAAAGAATAGCTGTTGATTTATTAGAATCTTATAAAATGATATATTTTTCTTTTTATCTGTTTTTGTGGTGTCGAGATGGAAGTAATTTGTACACAGAAAATTAGGGTGTGTTTAATTAGAGAATTAGAAGAGTAGACTTTGAACTTCTGATTATCAATTTTTTAATCTAAAGGTAAATAGAACATTTGATTGAAAGGAAAATAAAAGATACTTTGAAAAATTCAGAATGGTGCAATGTATATACAAAGGAATATGACACCATCTAAGATTGATTTTCAAGTGAGTGATACCAACTCTGTGTGCTATGATTCTGAGGAAAGACGATTAGTAGTTCCTTTTTTTTTGCCACCTATACCCATTGCATGAGGGAATTGAATTAAATGATTTCCAATATATATTCCTGCTTTAAAATTTGGCTATGAAAGGGCAGTAACAACTTGGTGTATTTAAAAGATCCCTTAGTTTATTTTCACTTTTTTTTACAGTTTAAAGTGATCACATTAATTGTCTTATTTGATTCCAAGCAATAACTTGGACAGCAGATTTGATGAGCATTACTATCACAATTTGCATATAAGAAAGCTGAAACCCAGGGGTAATGCTGTTTGCCCACAGTGGAAGTGTTAGTGTCTTATTTTTCTAATTATAAGGATGGGTTTTCTGGCGATGCACAGAGTGATTATTAGCCTTAAAATAGGATTACTGTTGAACTGAGAAAGCTGGTCTTTAGTACTTTTGATAATATTGGAAACCATTAGGTCAGATATAATTGCTTTCAACCAACTCATTATATCTATTCAGAAGCAATAATCAAATGAGAACATATTGTTTTGACAAGTTGGCATTTCATAGTTTTCTCATAGCAAGAAATATAAAGGTTATATTACTTTTCTGTGTGTTAATGATTATTCAACAGCATAATTTACTGATGTAGTTCAGTGCCAGTTTTCTCCTTCTGTAGGACTGTATAAGACTCTGCATGGCACTTAGCAATTTGAGTTAAATTAAAATGTTCAATTATTAGCATCTAGTTTAATAAACAATTGGGGATATATTTTTTACACAATTAATTTTTAATTAAAAAATCTCATTATCTTTTATTGGAAGATTTCTACTTAGTAATGAGGACAATTACTCTAATCTTTGTTTTTGTAATCGGTTGAGAATCTGGTAAGAATGAAGTATCTCAGTGAGCTTATGGCTACAGGGGATTACAAAGAAAGGAACACTATGTGTGGCATCTGACCTCTTTTCATCCTCTTTGTCATGGATTTAATTCATATATCCTCCTTTGCCTTTCCCATCCTCCCTTTGCCAGTTGATTTTCACAGGGCATATATTGGGACATTTCTCAAATGCAAATCTTATGTCATGTTTAAATACCTCCATTCCTTCACCATTGCTTTTTGGATGGAGCCCAAATTGACCCCAGCCTTCCTTTTCTATCCCACTTGACACCATACTTAATATCCAGCCATGGAAACCTTCACTCCCTCAGACCCGCTCTATTCCTGCTGTGTGACTTTGTCTCCCCTGCCTGGAATGTTCAGCACTCTTGTTTTCTGCCTGGTAAATGCCTACCCATACTTCATGACATGCTCAAATGTCAGTTCAGATGATAAGGCTCCCTGCAAATCTTCCAAGCATGGTTGGAAGCTCTATTAGGCCTTGATCCACTGTTGTTTGTAGTAATATGACTTTGCATCTCAATTATTTATTTCTGGGCCTGTCTAACTCCCATGGTACCTTGTCCATAGTACATATTTAACTTCCATTTGATGGAAAAACTCTGCTTTCAAAGAACTTTTGTTGGGAAACGAATACAAACACCAGTGAACACATACTGCAAAGGAGATTATTTGACTAATCTTAGCTAATACTCTCATAATTCCCTCTGTTTTATAGCCATTACATGAGGGAATTGGATTAAATGAGTTCCAACATGTATTCCTGCTTTAAAATTTGGCTATGACTTATGCACATGCAAACACACACACACACACACACACGCACACACACACACACACACACACACTACAAAATATAATGGACTTATTTTTGTTTCTGATACATTGAGCTAGATGAGAAAGATACTTAGATATGGGCATTAATGTTCCATTGGGACTCAGTAAAAAGACTTCTATAGTAAAATCTAAATGTATTGTTTTTAAAATCAAAACTCTATCAAATGAATACCCTTTAAAGCCCCTCCCCCTCACCAAAAAAACATCTGGCTATGAAAGGGCAGTAACAACTTGGTGTATTTAAATAATGGCATGTAGCAAGCAAGCGGTAGTTAATTTACACAATGTGGCATCCATCAATGAACAATTTCATCCTCCTCTATGATTTGGTTGTGATATAACTGAAAAAAGATATAACCTTGATTTTTATTTTATTTATTTTTGAGATAGGGTCTCACTCTGTTGCCCAAACTAGAGTGCAGTGATCATCACGGCTCACTGCAGCCTGGACCTCTCAGGGTCAGGTGACTCTCCTACCTCAGCCTCCTAAGTAGCAGGGACTACAGGCACATACCACCATGGCTGGCTAATTTTTGTATTTTTTTTGTACAGATGGAGTTTCACCATGTTGCCCAGGATGGTCTCAAACTCCTGGGCTCAAGCAATCCACCTGCCTCAGCCTCCAAAAGTGCTAGGATTACAGGCATGAGCCACCGTGCCCACCCTTGATTTTTAACTTTAAAAAAATTTACAAAAATACACTGCGTACCAAGTTGAATGAGAATTTATTGAAAATACCACTTAGAATGCAAACGTGGTTAGAATTTGGAGAGAATTTTTTCCTGCAAATTCTTTGAAAAGGTCTAGTGTGGCTACTATAAAATTATGTACTTTTTCCTCAGGTTCTTAACCCTCATCTTAAAATTTGAAGTCAGAAGGAAGTCGTTGGTATGAAAAATCACTATGGTGTGCAGGGCTGAAGTTTTTGATGTAAAGAACTCCCTGGAAAGATGCTGGTCAAATTTCTCTTCTGCATTGTTCATAGCATGTGACTGACACTCAATAATATTTAATATAATGAATTACAGAGGCTTTGAAAATGTAGGCCTCTAAAGAGCAAATCCAAGATGGTAGATGGGATTTTCACATTACTGTGAAGACAGGGTGGATGTTGACATAGTTGGTCTTCTGGGAGTGCTTTATCACCTAAGTGAAAGAACCATATTCACCTAATTTATTTTAGCAAGGGAAAGACTATTTTTCCTCTTTATTAGCTGCTTATTTAAGGTCAAAGAGAAAAGAAGGCCAAAGGAAATATGTAATATAGTTTTCAGCTAGGTGAAGTAGAATTCAGTACACTATAAAATTGGGCATTTTCTTTTCCAACTTCCTTTAACCAAGAACCTTATTTTGTTGTCCTTCATTAAATTTACATTTTAGCTTTGCTTTTCTATGTTAGTAGGAAATTTGCACCTAAGTGTTTTTGTATAACAGTATAATAAAAAAGAAAAACAGCATTATATTCCAAATGTGATACAAAAAGTATCTTGATAATTTTCCATTGAGGCAGCAGTGGTGTAGCCGTGGAAGGGGCTCTGGCTTTGGAACCAGACAGACGTTCTAATTCTGGCTCAGCTATTTACCAACTGTCTGGGCTTGGCAAGTTACTAAAATCCTTCCAGTCTCAGTTTCCTCATCCATAAAATTAAAATTTTAATATCTGTCAAGAATTAGAAATCATGTATAGTAGGCATCTAGTACAATGCTGGCCCATAGGAGGGTTTTCAGTAAATGAATTATAGTAATTATGCTGGCAAAGTATTAGATAATTAAAATCTTTATATTCTAATTTTTATTGAAATAATTATATGCCATAGGTTGTCCAGGTGCCTAACCCAGGACCTAGAGTCTCAAAAAATATTTACTGAGTAAATAAATGGGTTTCATTTTGTACAAAAAGGGCTTGGTTACATATACCGTTAGTGTCACATGGTAAAATATGAGATCGGAGTAATTGAGGAACTCGAGTGGAGAAGTAACCAAGTGTGCCAAAATCCTTGAGATATCATGAAGCATTGCTAGACTGTATTCTTCAGGAGAAGCTTCTAGGAGAGGGACCTGCCTTTTAAGACTTTGCGTCTTTATAGGAATGGGTGGAGGGATGGTAACAGTGAGGTGACCACGACTGTCAGAGCCACAGGAAGCCTCCTGGTTGAGGAAGTGGTCTCCTTAGAAAGGGGGAGGCTTTGGTCTCACAAGCTAGGCATCTTGTTCTTCTCTTGAGTCAGCTCACACCGTTGGGGCTAGCTCTGCTGTGCCTCAAGGCATTTGGATTTGTTTCCTTTGAGCAGTGGAAGAAGTCTTCTTTAGAAATTACGCCTTATGGTTTATACATATTAGGTTATCATGATTGACATGTAATCTGTTTCACAAGTGATAGTTTTAAATTTGTGCATGTCTTTGGCTCTATATATTTAATTTTAGAATATTTTGTTGTTTTTAAAAGGGATATACAGGTTCATTGTACAGGAACAGAAAGGTAAAAGGGGTCCTACCCTACCCCTTAGCTAAACTCCTCATCTACCCAGAAGAAATCACAGTAACTGATAACTTGTGTATTTTTCTAGAGGTGTTCTATGCATGCAAGTAGCTATGTTCCATATGCTTTATAAACTTGGGCAATGGTCATCATTTTCTCATCTCACAGCAACAGTAATATACAGCATTAAATGGATACAAGAATCATGAAAAAATAGACATAAATGCTTACGTAATTTTAACAGTCTCCTGAAAAGAAAGCAAGGCAAAGAAAAAAGGAAAATGTTCAGATTATTGGAAAATGCTCAGATTACTGCAGACATTTTTCAGTCACCCAAATCTCTTAATTCTTATGCCATTACCTGTGACAAAAGTAATTATGCTTTGATAAAACACTGTGCTCTTTATAATATATTGCAGATATTCACACCTCATTTTAAAATGTTCAAAGGTGAGTTTTCAATCAGTGAAATGATCTACTTGCAGTGAAGACTTTATGGTTAATTTAGCTTGACATTTAAAAGTTTTAGATTTCTCCCCAAAGTGTTTTTCCTACAATACACTTTTTTTTTGTAATAATGAAGAGATCTTGATGGATGTATGTTATAACTAAGAAAAGACAATATAGACTAGATCCAAACTTCAGATGAAGTCAGATTTGATGAAAAAACATCAGCTCTTTTAGGCTGTTTTATATAGGTCTTGACCTATATATCTCTTATCTGAGACGCTTGGGACCTGAAGTATTGCAGATTTCATGTTTTTTCTTTAAATAAGGAATATTTGCATTATATACTTACAGTTGAGCATCCCTAATCTGGAAAATTCAAAATCTGAAATGCTCCAGAGTCTTTCTTTTGGACATCATCTTGGTGCTCAAAAAGTTTTGAATTTGGAGCTCTTCAGATTTCAGATTTTTGGATTAAGGATGATTCAGTATGTACAATGTTATCCATGAAGGAGATGTACAAACCTGTACTGACTAAAGAAAAAACCAAAGAGTTAAAATATCTTGTTTGATTATAACACTAAAAACTTACAATGGAAATGCATTTAGTTTGATGGGAAACATCAAAGCTTTTCTTTTAATTGGGTTATTTTCTGGTTTCTTTGTGTGTGTGTGTTTTTCTTTTTAGATATCTGGACCTTTATAAATATATTGAATAGGAAAGAACATTTAATGTTTTGAATTGAGAATGTTTTTTGTTTATCATGACTTTAGAAAGCTTTTGTTCAAATAATAGATAAATATGGGATTTAACCTGATTTATTGGGCTGTCTAAATTTTGCCAGTTATGGGAATGAGAATTTGTAGTATTATTTGTCACTACTAGTGCTACATGAATGGGAGTTTTTGAAACTATACTTACACCATTTTTCGTAAACCCACAGAAAACTTAGTGGACTTTTCCTATCTGGTTTTAAGAGCTATAGGTCAGCATTTGGGTTCATTAGCTTCTCTAACAGAGAAAGAGCTGCGTGCACTGACAGGACTTGGTTGTACTTTCTATTGCTTAAAAAAATGTACACCAGTAACATTTGTTACATTCTTTCTGTTTTCTTTGGTTGATTTTCTGAGTGCTTGCTCTCTTAATCGTGCCTGTTTTAAATTACCATTTAGCAGGCAGATTTAGGATGATCTCAGATTCAAGTGATGCAGTTTAATCTAATTAAGACATAAAGCAGAATAACTTGGAGTACAATGGTTAAGGCTCTCAGAGGAGTCCCAAAAAAGCTAACAACACAAAAGTCATGGGTTCAGTTTATAACTGTAATTGCTACTTGGTTTTTGCTTGAAGAAAACACAGGAAAAGATTTGTATCCACAATTGGCTTTTGCTTGAAGAAAACACAGAAGATTTGTATCCACATTTTCATGTCACTTTTTCTATGGCTAAGAGTAATCTCTATCTTCTCTTTCTACAATGAATACTTTTTTTTTTTAAATCATAGTAATGGATGTAAACATTACAAACTGAGGTCAGGCTGACTGGTCAGGAGGCAACCATTTATTTATGAAAGCCTGTCCTAGATTATCAGTACCTCCTCCCCAGTCCCCCCATATCTTCATAAGCTTAGTGCCAACAACATAAACAATCCACAAAGTATATTTTAGGGTCAATGGACCCTTTAAAAAACTCTTACACTGCTTAAGTCATGAGATTGATATTGGTATTCTTTCTTCAAATCACTCCATTGTCATGTGAAGATTTCTGAAGGTCATTCATCTTCACCTCATCATTTCCAGAGAATAATTGCAGCTTGTCCGTTTCCTCAGCTGTTCATCCATAGCCTGCCAAGCAAATTATAAAAATGATAGCTGACATTCATTATTCTGACTACCAAGCACTGTTTTACATCTTTTTCATGTATTATCTTAGATAATT
Source organism: Cacajao melanocephalus (assembly GCA_963573385.1). Taxonomy (NCBI): domain Eukaryota; kingdom Metazoa; phylum Chordata; class Mammalia; order Primates; family Pitheciidae; genus Cacajao; species Cacajao melanocephalus. Next base: position 37,264 of record CAUYLG010020974.1, on the reverse strand, counting down.
TTTATAACAACCTGTTATTCTAATTTAATAGACAGGATAAATGAGCCCTAAAGAAGTTAAAAAAAAACTTTCACGTGTCATGTAACTTTTAAGTAGCAGAAGTTAGCTATGTCTTATGTAAGTTCAAACTTTTAATGGCTACACCTGTTACTCCTTAAGAGAAGACCCACGTTTTAAAAAACCTGAGCAAAGGAAATGTTTGGAGGTAGTTTTAGTAGCAGGAATAAAAGTACCTGAGAGAAGGAAAGGGCTATGGAAAAGCATTAAGTTAATCTGAGAGAAATCCAGAGAAAGGGTTGTGTGCACTGACAGGACTTGGTTGTAGTTTCTATTGCTTAAAAGAATGTACACCAGTAACATTTGTTACATTCTGTTTTCTTTGGTTTATCTTCTGAATGCTTATCCTCTTAATGTTATCTGTTTTAAATAGCCATTTAACAGGCAGATAACGAGAGCAAGCAAATTAACGATTTGAAAGTAACATTTCACTTTGGAGGCCAAGGCGGGTAGATCACCTAAGGTCGGGAGTTCAAGACCAGCCTGACCAACATGGTGAAACTCCGTCTTAAAAAAAAAAAAAGAAAGTAACATTTAGGAAGGCCTGGTGGTGTGCAGCACAGGACCTCAACAGTGGGTGTTCTGGAGAAGAATCCTGACATCACTGGTATTCTCAAGCTTTATGGTATCTTGAATTCTTTATATAGTTCAAATGACATGAAAACGCAAACACTTCCTGCTCCTCTTTAATACACATACACACACACACACACACACACACACGTGCATACTGTTATTACTGTAAGAAAACACATGCAAGGATAGGTATTTATTGCTTTAATTATAACATTAATGGAAAAGAATAAGGAAAATGTTACTATTAATTGAAAAGAGATATAAAAAGAAAGCACAGTTCATTTGTTTAAAGGAAGCAGTGCTGTTTAAATCGCACTTTGGCCTTCAGTTCAGAGTATTTATTACCTATGTGATCATTAATTCAAAGCTGTAGCTCATGCTGAATACTGTGCAGTGTTTCAGCTCCCGAATGTTAATAGATAGGTTAATAGAATAAGAGTTAAAACAGATATAGCTCGTGGTTTTCCCTGAAAACTTGAGGATTTTCTAATTAAATACTGGATGATCAGTGAACTTTACTCGGCTTACTAAATCATGAATTTTTCCATCTTAGTGACATGGCTAAAATTGGAAATGTCAAATATGCCTGAACAAGAGCGTGATTCATGAACTTGGACCTGAACTTACTTTCCATTTTCTTTATATAAAAAAAGGCATTATAAATAGATTAACTAGAAATTATGCTAAAAGAAATTAGCCTTTCTTTTAGCAAGGCTGTGTTTCTAAGTTGGAAAACATATCCTTCCTTCAACAAGGGTGATGTTGATCCAAAATCACAGAAGCCAGACTCATTGGTGGGAATGAGTGGGATTGCTGAAGATACTTGTAAACCAGGGAGTGCCAGTGATACCACATGTTGCTGGATTTTATCTGAAATTACCTTGGGGGAGTTTGATCAGTGGGCCTGATCTATAGTTGGGCATCTCCAATTAGAAATGGCTCAGACTGGCTGGGAGCAGTGGCTCACACCTGTAATGCTAGCACTTTGGGAGGCCGAGGTGGGCGGATCATGAGGTCAGGAGATCGATACCATCCTGGTTAACACGGTGAAACCCGTCTCTACTAAAAATACAAAAATTAGCTTAGCTGGGTGTGGTGCAAGCGCCTGTAGTCCCAGCTACTTGAGAGGCTGAGTCAGGAGAATTGCTTGAACCCGGGAGGCGGAGGTTGCAGTGAGCCGAGATTGCGCCACTGCACTCCAGCCTCGCAACAGAGCCAGACTCTGTCCAAAAAAAAAAAAAAGACTCAGACTGAATCTATCATTCCCCATTCTCCACCTAATCTGCTCTTCACCCAGGCTTTTCTCAGTGAATGATGCTCATTGTTCACACCAGACACTAGAGAACTATTCTTGACTTCCCTTGCAGCCCCCACCCTGTAATTTTTTATTGACCATGTCTTGTCTATTTTCTACCCAGATTTCTTAAGTTTGTCCACTTCTCTCTGTTCCTTCTGCTACTCCTTTGTTTATGGCCAACCAGTATTTTTCCTTTCTTGATGGTAGCAGCTACCAGTGGGTTTCCCGTACTCCATTATTACTCTCCTCCAATGTGTTCTGCACACCATACCCAGAGTGTTCCTTCTAAAGTGAAATCCGTAAAATCACCAATAAAACCCAACCATGCCAGTATGACTAACGGGCTGAGGTTTCCATTATCCTGCGTAGCCTCATCTCTCACCCTTCCCTCTCCTGCTTCCGCTATTTTCTGTTGCCTTCTTTAATCTTTTTTCAACTTTTTGGCCTTCACCCAAGGTGTTATTGGAGAGTCTTCACCCTCCTCAGCCTTTAAGTCTAAGCTTAAGCTTCTCTTCCTTTTTGAAGCTTAAGTTCTTTTGCTTATATGCTTTCACAGAAATTTGAATTTCATAGAATTTTGTTTGCTTTTAAAAATAATTTGTACTTAAAATCCTTTTTTGTTACTTCTTGTTGTACAATTTGTTCCATTCGGCTCTAAGTTACATGAACAAAGGGACTCTCTTGCCCACCATTGTATGCCGAGAGCTTCTCATGGTTTCTCATGGTGCTTGCTTCATAGAGGACATTTAGCAAGTATTTATTTAATGAATGAATGATTGAGGTGTACTGTTTTATTTTTTCTTCTTGATAGAGCACAGCATCTTTTATGTCACTTTGCAGAATGCCTTCTCAAGGCAATACGAGAACAGAGTATTTAGTAAAAGTAAGTAGTAGAGAGCAGAGGGCCCAGTGTTCAGTGACAGACAGCAAGGCAGCAATACAGTAAGAAATTCCCGAGGCAGAGAGGACTTTGTTTTAAACAATGTTTAGTTCATCATTCTGTCCATCAATTTCCAAAGGAACAGAGCTGTAGTTTTCCACAGCAATTGATTGTAGAAACCAATAAACTTTAAATTAGGGAATTCTTTATAATATCTAACATAAATTCCTCTGCTTTAATAGAAACTCATTTCTGGTTTTTCTTAGGTGAAATTGAGAGCCTGATACACTTATATCATTACCAAGTTTTCCCTGTTTCCCTCCTCTATACATTTTCTCCCCTTTCATATGACTCTTGTTTTCTAATATTTTAATTATTTTTATTACTAGTAATTGAAGCTTTTTGAGTATGCCACCCCGTATCGTTAACTAGGATAATAAAAATCAGTTAAGTACTGAATTCGATGAAAGGACTACTGCTCTTTAAAGGCTTGTTATTGTGTTCTTTTAAAATATATCTTCAGCAACTGTCCAACATGATATATTGTAAAATATCTCATAATTTATAATTAAGGCATTCAAGCGATTCTCCTGCCTCAGCCTTCCAAGTAGTTGGGATTACAGGTGCGCACCACCACACTGGCTAATTTTTGTATTTTTAGTAGAAACAGGGTTTCGCCATGTTGGTCAGGCTGGTCTCAAACTCCTGACCTCAGGTGATCTGCCTGCCTTGACCTCCCAAAGTCCTGGGTTTACAGGTGTGAGCCACTGTGCCCAGTCTGAAAGGTTTTGATAGACAAATTACCGGTAATTTATTTTCTCTAATAAAATACTATTGTGCTTAACTTAAAACCACCTTGTATCATCTATGAGGATGTTAATGTGTGTAACTATTTCAGTGTTTTATTCTATATTATGACTCTTTTGTTAAACTCTAAAGAAAGAAATACGCATTTTGCAAAGTGGATGAAATTTTGTTTCAGAAATTAATAATTTTTACTGATGAACTGAGAGGAATGCTTCTTTCCCACCTACAGTGGTTATAAACAGATAGTATGATGCTTACCCTAAACTTTTTTTTAAATAGGTAAACTTGGTTATGTCTAATGTAGGATGCTTTCTTTTTTCTTTTTTTTCTTTTTTGAGACAGAGTCTCACTCTCTTGCCCAGGCTAGAGTGGAGGGGTGTGATCTCTGCTCACCTCAACCTCCACCTCCTGGGTTCAAGTGATTCTCCTGCCTCAACCTCCCAACTAGCTGGGACTACAGGTGCACACCGCCACGCCCAGCTAATTTTTGTATTTTTGGTAGAGATGGGGTTTCACTATGTTGACCAGGCTGGTCTCAAACTCCTGACCCCAGGAGATCCACCAGCCTTGGCCTCCCAAAGTGCTGGGATTACAGGTGTGAAACCACCGCAATGGCCTGCAGGAGGCTTTTAGAGCTTACATTATTTCATACATTTAAAAATATAGTACGTAAATAAATGTATGGGGGGATGGGGAAATGCTCTCAAATGAACAGGTTAGAAATCAAGATGATGCTGGCCCATGAAGGCATGTTCTCTTACCACTTATTCCTGTACTGATGAAAAGTGCCCTACTTTAGGGGAACAAAAGGGAAACAACATAGGATAAGGATGTTTGAAATTATTATATATCAAAATATTACATGCCCATAATATTATTACCTGTGTAAGTCAGTAATAATCTGCTACGAGAGCACTGTAACAGATACTTGCAGAGATGCTCAAGGAACCAGCTTCGCCTACTAAAGGGAAACAGAATTAATTTCTTTATTTATTTTAGAGACAGAGTCTTGCTTTGTTACCCATGCTGGAGTGCAGTGGCACGACCTTGGCTCATTGCAACCTCCCCTCCCCGCCCACCCACCCAGTTTCAAGTGATTCTTGTGTCTCAGCCTCCCATGTAGCTGGGTCTACAGGTGTGCTCCACCACACCTGGCTAATTTTTGTATTTTCAGTCAAGACAAGGTTTTGCCATGTTGATCAGGCTGGTTTTGAACTCTTGACCTCGAGTGATCCACCTGCCTTCCAAAGTGCTAGGATTACAGGCATTAGCTACTGTGCCTGGCCTAATCTTTTTATATTTAAAAGCTGATTTCAATTCAATACATGATTAACATTTATGATATGTCTAGAGTTAAACTGTGTAATGTGAGGAATGCTATTTTTGACTTTAAGACTAAAGATAGGCCAGGTGCGGTGGCTCCTGCTTGTAATCCCAGCACTTTGGGAGGCTGAGGTGGGTGGATTATGAGGTCAGGAGTTTGAGACTAGCCTGGCCAACACAGTGAAACCCCGTCTCTACTAAAAATACAAAAATTAGCTGGACGTGGTGGCTGGCACCTATAATCCCAGCTACTTGGGAGGCAGAGGCAGGAGAATTGCTTGAATCTGGGAGGCAGAGGTTGCAGTGAGCCGAGATCGTGCCACTGCACTCCCGCCTGGGCGACAGAGCTAGACTCTGTATAAAAAAAAAAAAAAAAATATATATATATATATATATACACTTTGAAATACAATAATTTGAAGTAAGGCTGCTTAAGCACTTCTATGGTTTTTACCTTGCAGTTTTTTATCATAAATCTCCCTTGTTGCTTTATTTTTAAAAATGGTAATAATAATTTATATTATTCTTGTAATTTACAGATTATGTTTACATATAGAAATAAATTGGGCTAGTGCTTTCATCTTGATATTTCCTCTGAAACTAAATTTTGAAAATCTTTTTTTTTTTTTTTAAAGTTGAGTTTTTTTTTTCCCCTCCTGATTGTGAAATTAATATAAACTTTTCAGGAGAAAATGTAGCATATAGAACGTATAGGAAAAATAATTCTACTCACCCATGGCGACAACTGTTAATGTTTTAGCGTGTGTCCTTTTGCTTTTTTTTAATGTAAAATACATTTTTTCATTGTTAAGATCATATGCTATAATGTTTTATTTTACTTTTTCATTTAATATAATTTAATAAACATTTTTCAAGTAATTAGAAATCTTCATAAACATTGTTCTTAATATTTACATGATAAAGATATGCCATAATTCATATAATATGTCTACCTATTTAATATACCTTAATTTTTCTTATAATATAGCTTAAAGAAACAAGCAAATGAAAATTAGTATATGGTGGCTCATGTCTGTAATCCCAGCACTTTGGGAGGCTGAGGTGGGTGGATCTTTTGAGATCAGGAGTTCAGCCTGGCCAACATGGTGAAACCCCGTCTCTGCTAGGCAGAGGTTGCAGTGAGCTGAGATCCCACCACTGTGCTGCAGCCTGGGTGACACAGCAACTCCATCTCAAAAAAACAAAAAACAAAAACACAAAAACACAAACAAAAAAAATCCCAAACTAACAGTATACTTTGAAGATAAGCCTTTGGGATTGGGGATAAGATATATTAAAAGCAATGATGGTTATTTCTATGAGTAGAGATGTTTATTTCCTGTTTAACTTCCAAAATCATTACTCCTTCCCCATTGTACCCAATTCTTTTTTTTTAATTTGACCCACTGTTTTTCCTGTTACTTTTCTATGTAGCTTTCTCCAAATTAAGGACTCTGCTTATTATGAAGACATTTATTCTCTTGCTTGCTGTTGACAAATACCTATTGAGTGAAAAGATATTTCAAAGAACTTGCAATATGATATCTAGCAAAGAAAACATTTTCAAAATATTGATGTGGAAAATGGAGGCAGCTTTGTACAGGAACTTGGTTAAACTAAGGACAGTTTTTTCACCTATTTTACTTTATACCTGGTACAGCTGCACCTTGACTTATAAATGGGAATTGTAGCTCTCCAGTAAAAATTTGAGAAAGTGTTCAGTCATCTCCTGTTAGTTGTAAACTCAATCACTATTTTCAAGACTCTTCCTGCAAAGCATGCAATGCATGGATGATAGCAGCCTCTGGCTACATGGCTTGTGTCATTTCTTTTCTGTTTTTCTGTTGTTTTGAAACTCGCATTGCTTTAATGGGATTAAATGGAGAAAGGTGCCAGAGATAGCTATAAAAAATGAAAATAGTAGCTATCTGCCTGTACACATCAAAGATTGTTTATGTGAATGTAAATACTTAGAAGTATAAAAATGAATATATATTACACATTTAAATTGATGCTTTTGGTAACTCTAACTATAATCTTTGGAGGTAGCCACAAGTCTTGATAAGAATGCGCTGTTGTAGTTTAATGTGGCATCCCTACTGCAGCAGAACTAGGGTAATGCTTTATGTAATTGAAATTAATCAACCTTGCCTTTGGGCTTTATATATTAAATCAAAATAAAGATGTAGGAAAGGAAAATGCCATTAGTCATAGTGACAGAATTATAGTTCCTGTCTACAGACTTATTCTCCCAGTCACCATGGCAATGACACCCCATTGTTTTAGTGATTAAGAATTACCAACAATATATTTGGAAAAAACAGATGACAGTTTGCAGCAAGAGACATTTTAAATGAAAATGGATTCTTTTAAAGTTGAAAAGCCATTTCTTAAAGAAAAATGAGATTTAGTATCTAAAAACCTTGATTCATTCTTTTCTTATTGTGAAAAGTAGTTTGGTTACTTTTTTCAACCTCTCTATTGAAACTACTTGCATGTGGGTGATCAGTAATCATAAAGAAATCTGTACATGTCTCCTTTATTTAAGGTGCAGATCTAAGGGATAGTGACATTACATAGAGGTGTAAGTCACAGTCCCTGCCCTCAAGGGCTTTACACAGATAAATAAAACATAAGGAGTGATATATTTAAAAGTGATTTGTACACTTGGACATAATATGAAAATATAGTGGGTTAAAATTTATTAACAATAATTAGTAAGTGCCACATCAAATGAAGATGAAAGTGTAAATGGAATTCAAAATTGTTAGACTCTGACTTTTAGCTGGAAAAAAGACGTCTTAAAAGGGGTAGTAATTGGGCTGGATTTTTAATGAGTATATTTAAGAATTTGATAATTTGAGAATGAGAGGATCTTTTGGATATAGGAAATAGCAAGAACAAATGCTTGGAGTTATATTTTAATACATTAATCAGATAATTTTTAGTGGGATTATAGCATAGTGGTTAAAAGCATAACTTTAGAGCCATATTGTGTTTAAATCTTGGTGCTAACACTGCTGTCGTTATTATTGTTAGTTTTATGTTGAGGTGTTATACAGTATTTAGCTGAAAAGGTAATAGCAGTCATAATTATGTTATTTTATTATAAACTGAATAATGTAACAATGATGATTACTGATTTTTTATATTGATTAATTTTATTACTAGTACTAGATGCCATTTGTGACATCTAGTTACCTTATATAAAGTAGTATTGTTATAAATGTGATACTTATTTATACCATACAGCACAGCAGTTATTTCCCATATTCAGTTTAAAGTTACTTTATCAGTAATTTTTTACTTAACAGTGTAATTTGGCCTCTTATAAAGGAACATTTTACAGGGTAAAAAAAGAAAAAGAAAAAGCATGTAACCAAAGCTGTTTCAGATTCTCAATAGGATTTCGCAGTGGTAATGTTTTGCAAAACAAGGATATTGACAGTGATTCCATCTACCTGCCTATCTTAGGCAGATTTTCTTAGTTTTACTTTCACTGTATGTGTATTAATGTCTGTATAATTCTGTCACCTGTGTGAGTTCATATATCCACCACCACAGTCAAAATACTGAATGGTTCCAGCACCACTGGAGGGGGGTGGTCCTTTGCATGCCCTTTTATAATCACATCTGCTCCCTCCCACCTCCCTCACCTGATTACTGATTTTTTAAAAGAACTTATTGAACAGTGCAGGCACTGTTTCAAGTATTTTACATATTTTGTTCTCAAAATAATTATGAGGTACAAACTCTTATTTATTCCTGTTTTACAGATGATATACTGAGGTACAGATAGAATAATTAACTTAGAAAAGGTCAAACAGCTAGTAAAATGGTCATAGAGCCCATAGGTTGACTAGGGCAATATTCGGATGAAGCTTTAATATTAAAATGCACAGCCGGGTGTGGTGGCTCATGCCTGTAATCCCAGTACTTTGGGAGACCAAGGCAGACGGATCACCAGGCCAGGAGTTTAAGACCAGCCTGGCCAATATGGTGAAACTCTGTCTCTACTAAAAAATACAAAAATTAGCCGGGCATGGTGGCACTCGCTTATAGTCCCAGCTACTCAGGAGGCTGAGGCAGGAGAATCACTTGAACCCAGGAGATGGAGGTTGCATGAGCCGAGATCACACCACTGCACTCCAGCCTGGGTGACAGAGTGAGACTCCATGTCAAAATAAATACATACATACATACAAAATGAAAAGCGCATATGGGCGGTGAAAAAGCTGTAAGGATGAATACTGTATGGTTAGTGGAAAACCATTTTGATTTCTGCGCAGAAGTGTAATACGGTCAAAACAGTATTTTAGGATTATTAAGCTGGAAAGTATGAAGTGTAGATGGACCAGGGACAAACTGAAGACTAAGCCAATACATTTGTTCATCCATGAAGTGATGAGTCACAGATCGGGTGGGAGCAGGAAGAATGGAAAGGAAGGGCTGGAAAGGAAGACTCATTTGGGCTCTGTTAATTGGTAAGGGAGAAAAAGGCACCAATGCTGGTTTATAGATGTCTCCTTAGGTTAATGGGGGTATCATTAACAGGTGGTCAGCTGTTCTCATATTTAACAAGCTTCCTAATGTTTAACATTTCCCACCATCCTTCCTTTGAAATTCTCTTTCCTTTTCCATGTTCATGACCGTTGTTAAATTTTGGATCTCCTCTTTATTTCTCCTTCACAGTTCTTTTCTGGAGTGTACAGTCTTTGAAGTCTCAATCTGGGACTCATTTCTTTTTCCTGTAGATGCTCACTTCATCATAAACTGCATATGCTGTCCCATTACCTCTAATCTGGAGACAGCGTAACCTCATGGAGGGAGACCATGCTGGGCCTGAATCCCAACTACACCATGCTGCATTGTGGAATAGCAATGTCTTTGATGTTGGTTTACTCATTTATAAGTGGAAACAGCCTACCTCATGGAGTTATTATGAGCACTGAAAGGCTAGGGAAAGATAGAACATAGTAGTCCCCTGACAAGTTTCACTTGCTCCTTTTGTTCCTTTTCTTCCTATCTAAATATTTCTCTAGTTCAAGTTGCTTCCCTGATGAGGACTCTTCCTACATTAAGAGAAGTATAGTCATGATTTTCTTTTGCTTACCAGATGTTAAAGTATACATGATCATCTTTCATAGATAAATAGCACAGTAATTGTCTTCCTGTTTTAAGCATGGAATGAGTTAATACTCTAAAAATATAGGAACTACGAAGAGATGTAATAATAAACTGGTTTTATGTGAAATTACATTTCAGTCTGAGGGTGAAAATTTATCTTCACATTGGATTCTTAAGTGCAGCATGAAGACAAGTTGTGGGAACATGATATATGAAACATACAATTTTCCTAACCCCTTACATATCTAGAAATTTTATTTGTACAGATGTTATGAATGATATAATGATCTTTTATGTAGCAATTAGCCTAGGACTGTCTTTTGATTGAATGGATGCTATTGTGAAAAGAACTTACCTCAGCAAAATACTGACTCATTCAGAATGATAGAAACCACTTTTTTCTTTCTTTCTTTCTCTTTCTTTCTTTCTTTCTTTTTCTTTCTCTTTTTCTTTCTCTTTCTCTTTCTTTCTTTCTTTCTCTTTCATTCTTTTCTTTTCCTTTCTTTTCTTTTCTTTTCTTTTCTTTTCTTTTCTCTCTGACAGAGTGTTGCTCTGTCACCAGGCTGGAATGCAATGGCATGATCTTGGCTCACTGCAACCTCTGCCTCCCAGGTTCAAGCGATTCTTCTGCCTCAGCCTCCTGAGTATTTGGGATTACAGATGCCTGCCAACATGCCCGGCTAAATTTTCAGATTTAGTAGAGATGGAGTTTCGCCATGTCGAAAAAGCTGGTCTCGAACTCCTGACCTCAGGTGATCCACTCGCCTTGGCCTCCCAAAGTGTTGGGATTACAGGCGTGAGCCACTGCGCCCAGCCTAAACCACCCTTTTCTGTAGATAGGTGAGCCTAGATAAAATTGCTAAGGGGAACTTGTCAGTGTGGTCAAGTTAGTTAAGTTCTTGTTAGGGGATTAAAAGTAACCCAGAGAAGACTTTTCCCTGATTCAGTTAACCTTCTTGGATTCCAGTTATCTCAAAGATAAAATATTTAAAATAATCACAGAATATAGACTAGAATGAGGTTTAGGTATGATCTAAACTTAAACCTTGTTTTACAGAGGAAGAAACTTAGACCTAAAGATTTGAAAGAACTTGCCAAGACACCCAGTAATGATATTGGCAAGTCAGAGGTCAACTTAGGTCTTTTTAATATCTGATATTTTCACTGTTTTACCACAAAAGCTCCATGAGCATTAAAGAGCATTAACATTATGTCAACCAAACACTGGTCTAGAAATGAGGCTTCTGTGAAATTAGAAAAATATAAGTAATAAGACTTGGAAGTGAAACTTGTTTAATCGCTATCCCTGATTGCTTTTTCTACTCTTATTTTTTAAAAAATAAACCCTTTGAGATTACAAAAATTCAGTTACCTCTCACATATTCTTATGAAATGGCTGCTTTAGGAGCCTGTACCACGTTGGTACCCTGTGCACTTTCATACTGCTGAAGGACATGTACCCCGGTTTGAGAGGATGCCTCAAAGGTCGCTTTTGGCTAGGCTATTTGCAACTGCATGTATTCACCCAAGGTGAATTTGATCTGAAGAAAATTTATTTAACTGTCCATACATTTTGTGAATTAAAAAAACTTACCATTTAACTACCAAGTTTAATTTTGCAAACTATCAGACATATAGTACCAGAAGGATACTTTAAAACAACATGGTAAATTCTTTTGCTCTCCTCTCTAGTTTAAATTTGTACACACACACACACACATACACACACGCACACACACACACATACACACACGAGAAACAATGCTTGAAATGCTCATATCCATGTGTAGTTTTTCCATGTGGCTACTTTAGGAAAGGCTCCAGGTTCATGTGGGAGGAGATAAGATTAGCATTGATGAACAGATGATGTGGGAACTAGGTACGCTCTGTTCTAAACCCCATTTGTGACTTCTGGACTGTCACTTGAAATCTTCCGTAAAATAATCATTTTATTCACTAGGGGTGCAAGAGCAGAGTGGAATTGAAATGTTGTAAACTTAAAGCAAGTTTTATTGGGGCGTATAATAGATACAGTATTCATTGTCAGGTAAAGATATGAGATTGTCAGAAAGCATCAATATATAAAATTGCTAAGTGTTTTAATGAGAGGAATTTATTTGTTGTTGCTGTTTTCATTTTTCTGTCAGCTTCTCATTTTTCTTCTGGTTTATGGGAAAATCAGAAAAAGGTAAAGAGGTTTTTAAAAAGAGTCTGGTGCATAATTATAGTGATAATAATAATTGTTTGAATGAATGAATGAATGAGCAGTCTTTCTCATTTGGGAGGTGGTATAGTTTCGAGGGGATAGAAGGAGTTTCCATAAGGATTCTCTAGGTAGTCTTTCCAGCCACAGATATTCACCCTTTTTCCCATTCTGAGACACTTCACTTAGGAGAGAGCCACGGCTTTAGAGCAGCAGTTGAAATAAATTTGGAAAACACCCAAACCACGAGGCCTGTGAGCTTTGCGCCAAATTTTCAACTTCAGTGGGGTCTGGGTTTGTTTTAGCAATGGGCTTTAAATCACAAAACCCATTTTTTTTGGGTTTTGTGATTTAAGTTTTATTTTTAAATTAATTTGGAATATAAGATGAAGTTATCCTTGAAATATATGAGTTTAAATATTACAAAGGTACTATTTATGGGCAAAATTATTTTTCATTATGGCTAAGCTCAGAATTTTTGATTAATTACAAAAGTCATATTCATATTGTCCCCAGTGGCAAAGATCTCCCATCAAGTAAAACTTTCATTGAGAAAAGGCATTTTCCTACTCAAACAGGCGGCTTATTTTTAAAAAGTTCAACTGCCAGATTTCACTTCATAGAAGACAGCGTTTTCTTTGCCCAGTGACTCCAGTTCATCCCTGATGGGTAAGATTTTGTTAACCTTGTATTTGCATTTGTCCTTTTTGGAACTAAAATAGTTCTGTGAAACCACTTAGCATAGTCCCTGGTGCATGGAAGAAACTCAATAAATGCTAATTTTCTCTTTTTCCTTTTTTTTTTCCTTTGGAGAGAATCTAGAGACATACAGAAGTCTTTTTAAGGAATTAATATATTTGTTGGTTTGAAAACCCTGTCAAATATCTAGAAAAATCTCTTTGCTGGTCAGTGTGTTTTATTTTTAAGCATATCAAAACATAGTAATGTCAAGCTTATTAAAGGAATTTCATTAAATTCAGCTCCATTTAACCAAAATTCATTTATTATCTACTATATGCAGGCACTTGTAAACATTGCAAGAGACAGAAAGATGAGTACACCATTGTTCCTGTGTTTAAGAGTTGATGATCCAGGGTTGGTGAAAATGAGGGGGCATATATTAAATATATTACACATGAACAGATATATATATATATATATATATATGAATATGTATATACATACATATATAAGCACATGCATATGTGTACATTGCACCCCGTTGTTGCTATTATGCAAATGCAGACCGCAGGAACCTGCTCAATAGCTTTTCCAGGCTTGTGACCTTGGATAAGTGCTTTAAACCCCCTTCAGCCTCAATGTCTTTGGCAAAAAAAATGGACAATAAGAATAGTAATAATGTTACTCTACTTTTCTCATGGATTGTTTTGAGAATCAAATTGAGTGGTGAGACAAACGTCACATTTAAAGTATAAATTTCCTTACAAATATTAGTTATGATAGTGGTTAAGAAATATAATACATAGTCTTTTCTGGCTGTGGTGACATCACATTAGTCATATCACAACTTGTTGGTGGGATTCATCAGGGTTTTTGCTTCCTTTCTTCTTTAAACAATTCTTTTAAAAATCCTGTGAAAAGAAATACTTTATTTTTCTAACATTGTTATTATTTGGTATTGGTCAAAAAGTAGATTTTAGAGTGATTCTAGGCAGAAAAACACCTAAATTTTTTGATTAAAATGAATGTTTAAGAGTTTTTAAACTATGGTATGATGGTCAATTTTGTGTATCAACTTGACTGGGCCAATTGGTACCCAAATATTTGGTAAACATTTTTCTGGATATCTTTGTTAGGGTGTTTCTGGATGAGATAAACAGTTAATTCCATAGACTGAGTAAAACAGGTGGCCTTCCCCAATGTGCGTGGGCCCAAATACAACAAAAAAGGCAGGGTAAGGGAAAATTTGCTAGGACATAGGTCTTCTGCGTTTCAACTCAAGGCTCAGACTGGAGCTTACACCTTTTGTTCTTCTGGTTCTTAGGCTTAGGACTCAGGTTGGAATTATATTTCAACTCTCCTGGGTCTCCATTTTGCTGGCTGCAGATCTTGGAACTTTTCAGCTTCCATAATCATGTACATCAATTCCTTATTATAAATCTCCTTACATCATCACATTGGCTCTGTTTCTCAGGGAAATCCTGCCTAGTACAGATTTTGGTACCAAGAGTGGTTCTAGAGGAACAGAATATTTAGTGTGAGTTTTCTGAATTGATTCTGGGGTTTCTGGAATTGGCTTTCCCATTTGATTAGGTTTAAAGAGTTAAATGACCCGAGTTTCAGTAGTAAAGAGAAGACACAAATAAGTTACATGAAGAAGTAGCCGCCCCAATGCCTATGGCCCCAGCTCCTGCTGTCCTGGCTTCTTTCTCCCAGCCTGTGCTTATGGCCTCACGGAAAGTTCCCTATGATAAGTTGAGAGAGGAGGAAGGACCTGGGCCAGCTTTACAGATGTTTCTACAGGCACCATGTGAAAGTGGGCAGCAACAACACTATAGTCCTTTTCTGGGATACCCCTGAAGGACAGTAGTAAAGGGAAACCTGCCTAGTGGGCAGACTTCAGGCTGTGCATCTGGTTTTAAACTGCTTGGAAGGAGAAATGACCACACACCCGATTATGTACTGATTCATGGGTTCTGTCCAGTGATTTTTCTGGACAGTCAGGGACTTGGAAGGAACTGATTGGAAAATTGGTGACAAGGAAATTTGGAGAAGAGGTATGTGGATAGACGCACCTGAATAGTCAAAAAACTTGAAGATGTTTATGCTGCGTGTGAATGCTCACCAAAGGGTGACCTCAGCAAAAGAGGATTTTAATAATCAAGTAAATAGGGCGACAATTTTTATGGATACCAGTGAGCCTCTTTGCCCAGCCACACCTGTTCTCACCCAGTTTGTTCATAAACAAAGTAGCCACTGGCAGGGATGGAGGTTGTACATGGGCTCAGCAATGTGAACTTCCACTCACAGAGGATGACCTGGCTACAGCCACTGCTGAGTGCCCAATCTGACAGCAGCAGAGACCAGCACTTAGTCCCTGATATGGCACTATTCACCAGGTTGAACAGCCAGCTACCTGGTGGTGGGTTGATTACGCTGGACCTCTTCCCTCATAGAAGGGGCAGTATTTGTTTTTACTGGAATAGACACTGTAGGTATGGATTTGCCTTCCCTGTATGTAATGCTTTTGCTAAACTACCATCCATGGATTTACAGAATGTCTTATCTACCCTTGCAGCATACACACAGCATTGCTTCTGATCAGAACTCACTTTATAGCAAAAGAGGTGAGGCAAAAGTCCCATGCTCATGGAATTCATTGGACTTACAATGTTCTCCAACATTTGAAGCTGCTGGCTTGAAAGATAGTGGAAAGGCCTTTTGAAGCCTCAGTTACACTGCCACCTCAGGTGACAATACCTTGCAAGACTGAGGCAAGGTTCTCCTTATTGAATCAGTGCTAAATATATGGTGCTATTTCTCTCATAGCCAGAATTTATGGGTCTAGGAATCAAGGGTAAAAATGGGAGTGGCACCACTCGCTGTTACCCTTAGTGACTAACTAGCAAAAATTTTTGCTTCCTGTTCCCATGACCTTATGCTCTGCTGGTCTAGAGGTCTTGGTTCCCTAAGGAAGAATGCTTCTATCAGGAGACACAACAATGATTCCATTGAAATGGAAGTTGAGATTGCTCCCTGGACACTTTGGACTCCTCATACCTCTGAATCAACAGGCAAAGAAGGGAGTTACTGTGCTGGCTGGGGTGACTGACCCTGACTAGCAAGGGGAAATTGGACTGCTATTCTACAGTGAAGATAAGGAGGAGTATGTATGGCATATAGGGGATCTCCTAGGGTGTCTCTTAGTCTAACATGCCCTGTGATTAATGTCAATGGAAAACTACAACAACCCAATCAGGCAGGACTGCTAACAGCCTAGATCCTTCGTGAATGAAGGTTTAAGTCATTCTACCAGGTAAAGAAACATAATCAGCTGATGTGATTGCTGGAGGCAAAGGGCATACAGAATGGGTGATGGAAGAAGGTAGTTATCAATACCATCTACGACCACGTGACCAACTACAAAAACAAGAATTATAGTTATCCTGAGTACTTTGTTATGAATATGTTGTGTATATGTGTGTGTGTCTGTAAATATATGTAAATATATTAAGCAAAGTTCTGTTTTCTTCCCTGATTCCCTTATCATGTAACGTAAAATGTATCCCTTTCATATCATAGTATTAAGTAGTATTAATTTTACCTCACAGCATTTAAATTGTGGGATATCAAGAAAAATATATAAACATAACTCAAGGACTTTACATCCTCTTCTGGGGCAAGGGTTAAGGTGTTTTTGTTTGTATGCAGAATTGTATCATGTTAGGCAGAGTTATAATCTTGTTATTGTCTTTATTTGGAGATTAAGTCTGGTTTAAGAGGATGTGTATGGGTTAACAAGGGTGAACTTGTGATGGTTAGTGTTATGTGCCAACTTGACTGATGTACAGAGTGCCCAGATATTTGGTTAAATATTATTCTGGGTGTGTCTGTGTAGCTGTTTCTGGATGTGATTAACATTTAAATTGGTATACTCAGTAAAGAAGATTGCCTACTTCAGTATGGGAAAACTTCTAAGCCACTGAAAGGCCTGGATAGAACAAAAAAGTAGAATAAGGGAGAATTTGCTTTTTCTCTTTGACTGTCATCAAGCTGGGGCATAGACTTCTACCTTTGGGATCAGACTTGGACTGGAACTCACAGCATCAGCTTTCCTGGTTCTCAGGTCTTAAGACTTGAACTGAAACTATACCTCGGCTCTTTTGGTTCTCCACCTTGCCAATTGTAGATCTTGGGACTTGAACTTCTCATCCTCCATATTCATGTAAACTAATTCTTTACATTCTCTGTCACTCCCCATACATATACGTGTGTGTGTGTGTGTGTGTGTGTGTGTGTATTCTATTTGTTCAATTTCTCTGGAAAACTCTAATACATATGGTTAGTAAATTTATCTCCCCCCAAATATTTATGCCTTAAAGCCTTTATGTTGTTTGGACAATACTAATTCTCTATAATCTATCTTGGAGACAATTTATAATGAGACTATTGTTATTTTATAGCAAATCTGTCAGGCTGGCATTTTTAGAAAAGTGAACAGACCTGGAAAGTTTAAATTTCTTGCTCTGGGACAAAGGGCTCATCATACCAGCATGGGGCTTAGAATCTAGGTCTTCAAACTCTTAACCTATTACTCTTTCCACTATACCACACCCCCAGTACTACTGGTTGTCCATCTCCTCCACAAAAAAAGTGGGTTTTGATTTCTACCTTTCATTTAGTTAGTCAATGTAGCCCTTAAGTGCTTCAGAATCCTCCAAATGTTAAGTTTTCTCTCATTAAATTAGAGCATTTGAAGCAAGGGGGAGTGAATCAGCAAAGTATAATGATATAGATTATTTATAAGTAAGTATAACTTTAAAATTATCTCAAGTACATACAGCAACCCAATTTCCTTCTAACAAATGTTTTGTTGATAGAGGAAAGTAGAAATGTTATTTGGCCTGTTTCAATGAATATGTAAGACTTTCGTATAATTGATGTTTTAAAAATACCCAAGAACAATTCACCTAGAAAGTTTTAGTAGGTCATTAATGTTTAATAAATTTTTCTTTTTAGTAAATCCTTTCTTTCATAGATACAAAGGTGAAGTTAAAACCTATCTTAATCAAAGTGTGCTACATTTGATATTATTGATGTTGGAATTATGATTATTTACTATATTACACTGATATGTAAGAACATTTTTGTTGTTTACTTTGTCATCCCATTTAAATTTTAAAATTGAGTTTTGCTGTAGAAAGTAAGCCAATGATTCCCTCCCCATCCACCCCAAGCATCTAACTGTGTTGGGACAAGGTGGAAAGCAGGTAGTTCATTAACACCTTACTTATGCAGAGAACTACATTATGTTCTGGGGAATATGAAGATATTAGAGATATGAGATATGAAGATCACATCAATCTTGGCATCAGATTACTTATAGTCTATTAGATGATGCACATAAGGAATTACAATGTGGGATGTTCATCATGTTCCATAACTAAGGTCCAAATAGAGTGCTGTGAGAATTTAGGGAAGACTCGTTACTTTTGCCTGTGGAGGCTCAGATAAACCTTCCTACAGAAGCTGGTATTTGAGCTGGACTTTTAAAGGCCAGGCTAGATTTGAATAAAAGAAGACATTCCTCGACAGTGTCTACCATGTATGTAAGTTAGTTAAGTTGATAAAATATCTGCTCCTTATTACAATATCTGGCACCTGGTGGATATACATTGAGTATATGCTGAATAAGTGCATGCACCACACAGTTAATTGTATGCCACTAGCCGACTGTCTTCCTTATATGAGGGATGTCAGAAAAGCAATTGGAGAATTTTTGCCCAGGAACTGACTTGAGCAGTGCTGCTTCTTATCAAGGGCTTAACTGCTGTTTCCTTACATTCATCTTTCCATAAATGTTAACCATCATGCTTTGTCCCTGAAAAATGGTGCAGCTGCTCGGTGGCTGTTTCACCCACCCCTCACTAATCAGCTGTTCACCAGAGAGCTGGACTGATGTCTGGCAAACTTGATCCCCTGCAGGGCATGAGAGGAGGAGTAGCCCGGCGGCTGGGAGGTTGCTAGTGCTTTGGCTTGGCTTTATTGCATGGCATGGGTGGAGATTGATGGATACTTATTTTAAGGCCAGTTATGGAGCTAGGGAGATGCTGATTCTTTTTGTGTGGGATACTTCTGAAATGCTCTGTCCATGGAGGCAAGCAGAGTATAGTGCCGAGTACAATGACACTCTGGAGTCCTTGTTTTCACTGCTGCTAGTTGAATGGGTGGCTGGAGCAGGGGACTTTGCTAACACAACTGCTCTGATAACCAATGAAGATTTCAGCCTCCTTGTATGGTCAAGATATATTCTGGACCCACTTGTTAGTAAAATAAATCTTTGCCATAGTTGAATATATGCATATTTATTGACTCTCATACTTATTTGAGAGTCTAAAAAAAGGAAATATTAATTCTCTTGAATATGCATAATTCTCAACAAGCAAGACAAAGAATAAAAGGTTTCAAATTATTGAAACCCTGGCTAAGGACTAGAGAATAATAGTAGTTATAATCATAGCAATACATTTATGTAGGTATGTGTAGAAGGTAAAATATTCTCATATATTATCTTGACTGTGAGACAATATGGGTTTTTCTCAGACCTTTTCAACTGTTAGCAATTGATCTGTTGACTGTAACTACTTCTGTAAACTTTCTTTCCCTTGACTTTCATGACGGAAGCTCTCTTGATTCCTTTCTTTCTCTTATCCCTCCCTTCTTGACCCATTTCTTTCCTTTGCTGGCTAAAAGCATCCCATGATGTTTTATTGGATCTTGTCTCTTACGCTTCTGTATTCTTCCTCTTGGTGTCATCTGTTCTGATGAATCCCAAATCTTTACTTTAGGTTTTGATCTTTTGAGTTGAAGGCACATGTTTTTAACTGCTTGGTGGTTATTCCATGTAGAATGCCATAGTTTTACCTCCCACTTAGCATGTTTATGACTAACTTCATCTGCTAAATGTGCTCTTCCTCTATCTATCTATTTACTGGTTTTTCAGTATTAACTTCCTCCAGGTCTTCCTTTCCTATGATTCTTACATTCATTGGTTTTGAAGCCCTTGGATTGTACCTAAGCAATATTACATGTGCCCTAATTCAGGCCCACATGACTGCTTATAGGCTTGTCTAATAGTCTTTGAGCTGGTCTTAATTTCTGTTTTGCTCCATAAAAACATTAACTGGCTTCTTTCTTTCACTTTTCCTTACCTGACACTCAAATCTTCCATGATGGACTCTTTCTACATTTTCAAGCCTCCCTCATTCCCTCACTTCATCCCTTCCTCCCTTCCTTCCTTCCTTTTCCAGTCTCGCTTTGTCACCTAGACTAGAGTGCAGTGGTGCGATCTCTGCTCACTGCAACCTTCACCTCCTGGGTTCAAGCCGTTCTCCTGCCTCACTCAGCCTTCTGAGTAGCTCAGATTACAGGACCACGCCTGGCTAATTTTTGTATTTTTGTTATAGATGAGGTTTTACCATGTTGGCCAGGCTCTTCTTGAACTCCTGATCTCAGGTGATCTGCTCACCTCGACCTCCCAAAATTGTGGGATTACAAGCATGAGGCACCATGCCTGGCTTCAAACTTATCTTTCTTTACTTCCTTTTTTCTATGTTCCAGCTGATCTGGAACACCTTAAATTTCTCAAATGCACAAACATCAAGCCTTTTTGTTTTAGGTCTTTTATTATATTCTTCCCCTTTTAAATCCCAGTTCAGATGTAAGTTTCCTATCTAGAAATAATTTCTTCATCTTCTGAACCTACTTTGCATTCCAGCGCATATTTTGTGCATTTTCTGCATAAAATTGAAGATAGGACTCATGTTTGATTTCATCTTTGTGTTCCTTATAAATTCTAGAACAGAGACCTCCTCCTTAATGGTTTAACAAGTTTGCAAAGTAGATAAATAAATTAATGAAGAAGTTTAACACAGAATAGATAAGAGAAAGAGAATAGAATCATATACAGGAGAAAAATGAGCATTGTAGTGTCAATTTTGTAGAAGAATTAAATTGAGATATAATTTAATCCTAAAATATTTATAAAATGTTTAAGATTTATTAGTTAAATTCCTATTCAGAATTTTAAAAATTTATAGATAAAGATATTGATGTACTAATTATCATAAACTTGGTAGGAGAGTTGACAGTAAGATACCAAATCACTTTTGAGGAAACAAGAGTTCCTTGAGATTTGATGAAGTACCCACTCATCAATTAGAATACCATTTACTTACTTTTTTTTGAGACGGAGTCTCACTCTGTTGCCAGGCTGGAGTGTAGTGGTGGGATCTCGGCTCGCTGCAACCTTTGCCTCCCAGGTCCAAGTGATTCCCCTGCCTCAGCCTCCTGAGTAGCTGGGACTACAGCCAGCACACCTGGCTGATTTTTGTATTTTAGTAGAGACAGGGTTTCACCATATTGGCCAGGATGGTCTCGATCTTCTGACCTCATGTGATCTGCCTGTGTCAGCCTCCCAAATTGCTGGGATTACAGGCGTGAGCCACCGCGCCCAGCCGCATTTACTTTCTTTACATTGTTCGACTATCCAGTGATCAGAATTTCATTGATGGAGATGAAAATGATGTAGTCTCTAGAGCTTACTTTTACTTTATTTGTTTACTGCTAGAACTAGTAGTTTTCTAGCTCTACCAGCTTACTGTATAAATTTGTCATTTGCATTTTATATCTCTGCTTAATTTTATATTAAGATATTGGCATTTGCATATAATACCTTGAGAACAATTTGAATATTAATCATTATAATTGTCATTGTTTAAAAATGTTTCATCTCAGCAGCCTTAGGAATTTGAAGTATCTGTTGTGATAGTATTTATTTTCACGCTTAGATATTTTTTCCTACTTTAGATACTCTTATTGCTGTTAATGTTTTCATTTTGTGTATTGTTTATGCATATATATATTATATATACATATATATATAATATATATATATATAAACAAAAAAGCAACTTAGAGTTTCATCTACTGAAAAACTACTTTTTAGGCCTGGCTTCTGCATATCTCTTCTCCCTATAGGCAAGGCTCCCTGGTCTTCCATCAGTAGGTCTAACCTTGTTCCTGATCCCTGGGACAAGTCCCCGTCATGTGGTGTAAATTTACCTGTCTTTAATCCTTGAGTCGTTTTTTTTGCTGCTACCTTTGGGATACAGTTGTATTATCCGAAGCTCTGTCCTATTCCTGTCCCATGGTTCTTAACATGAGACTACTTTTTCTTTCAGATTTAATCCATACTTTGTGCTGTAGTTTTCATAAACGATCATCTGCTTTGTTTTTAGCTGATAACCTATGTTGGTATCTTATCGCTGTACTCATGAACCCAGGGTTAAGGTAGACTTTGGTTCATCATAGGTATTCATATAATGCTTATAGGTGATTGGATGATTAGATTCAGCCCTTGAATTCCAGGGGCTTACTGATTCTTTCCCTGCTTGTCTGGTACTCTGAAATGTTCCTGCCTTTTCTCTTCTCATCGCCATGCTCCACACATATGATAGTGTACCTTTGTTATTTCAAGTTTGGCTTCCAGCATTGCTGACTTCTGTGGACTGGCCTTTTGATAGATGCTTTGACCTCCAAAATAAACTTCCTTTCCACACCTTCATACCAGTTAATTATCTCCTGTATACCAGTTTCAACCCAGAGGGCCAAGTTTCTGGAGACCTTGAAGATTCCTGTATGGCTATAACAAACTGGACCATGTTGGTCTGTGATGAGGATGTTTGTATTTTCTAGGTTTGCCTAGAAAAGTTCTGTTTTTTTACTTATTATTTTGGTGTAACTATCAATGGGGTCCACTTTACTCTCAAAGTATCTAGATTTAGATAATAAATTATATAATATGGTTACTTAAACACTTCCTAAGATATGACAGAAGCTGAACTCTTAAATTTTGTCTTATCTGTGTCACTTATAGTGCCATACTGAGAAAATTGGAGGTTTATTTTTAAAAATCAGATAATATAAGGTATCCAGTATATTAAGTAATTTTGAGTTTATGGCTATTTGAATAGATATTATAAAAATATAAATATAAAGACATCAAGGCAAAATATTTTTCTCAAGATCCACATATTGTGCACTATATTATCATAGGCTTAAGAGTTTCTGGGAAGCTAATTTTAAAAGATTTGCTTCTTGCCCTTCATCAAATATTTTGTGAGGCAATGCACTAGCCAGACACTTAATTTTAAGCCTCTGTAATTGTATATGTTTAGTTATGTAAGCTCTTTTGGGGGCTGCATTGCAAGTGCTGCAGTTATTGAATCGCTCAAGTGAAGAATAACAATTCTAAAAATATTGCATCTTGGGTATTTTTTTAAAAAGTGATTGAATGCCTTTCATGTGCAACATAGCAGAAAATAACTAGGCCCTGGTAATTATTCTCAGGGCTGCAGTTTGTGGATTAAAGCTTAAATGCCTTGAATTGCAGATGCTTCAACTCCTTTTTATTCACTTTGCAAAGTCGCTTAAAATTGTTGCAAATTACCGCAATAGAAAGGGAAGAGTGGGATCTTGTGAGTACTTTTCAATGAAACGTAGTCATAGGAAGGCCTACAAAATGACACAGCACTTTTTCTGATATAGTCTGTGAATTTAAGGACATTATCATTCCTGCTTTTTTAAGTATGTCAGTGGATACTAAAATATTGGAAAGAGGAAAAAGATAATTCACAGTGTAGACACTTTTTCTATTGTGCATGCCCGATTTACCTCGACTTAGGGAATTCAATGCCTGTTGTTCAGCTATTTTTCATGAAAAAAATAAATATGCTTTTTTTTTCTTTTTATTTCTCTTTACTTCTTCCAGGATAGGTAGAGCATAGTGTTTGTGTATGGTTGTAAGATCAACAAAGGTAGGGGTTTACTGTCATTTAGAGCTGCTTTGTATAGGTCTGAGAATCCTGTGTAGAAAAGAACCTTTCAGTACTTTCTTACACAAGTAATTGTACATGCTCAATAGATATAAGAGAAACTGACTCAAAAAACAGATTTTATAGGTGTAGCAGGGACAATGAATTTATTCTCTGACCTTCCATTAGCACCACAACTCTCTTCTACAGGAAGATGGTAATCTATGTCAGATTTAAAGACTTCAGAGTGGCTATTTCATTCCAGTATTAAAAACCTCACTCTCAGATAAATCTTTCTTAGAGCTAATCTAAGTATTTCATATTGGAATTTAAGGCTGCTTCTTTTGGTTCTGTCCTCATTCTAGATAGAGAACAGCTGATCACTGGAATAACTGATCAAATACGTTAAGAATGTTTTTAAATCACCCATCAGTCTTCCCTTCACCAAATGGAATAATCTTAGTTTCTTTAATCTTTCCCAATAGATAACCCACCAACCCTTTAATCATCTATGTGGCTCTTCTCTAGTTGAGTTAAATTTGAATTCTCCAAACTAGGTATGGGTTTTAAAGAGTTGGTTTTTCTTCAGGATAAAGAGTAACTATGTGGTCCTACAGAGCTCTTGGCTTAGTTACAGCTGCTCCAGAGGCCCTTCTCATCTCACAAGCAGAGCTAGTTCATAGACCTTCTCCTTCCAAGTTCACAGAACCATTTCTTCCATGTGTATTGATGGCATGAAGACTCATGGAGTCAAAAAGATATGAAGACTCAACTTGAAGGTTATATTCTTTCTAACTTCTATTTGCTCTCCCGTCACACACTGAAAAATTGTACTTAGTTTATCAATAGAAATACTAGTTGAAGATTCAAATAGTTTAATATTAAGAAATGAAAATTTCTTAATATTAAATTAAAATCTTAAAAATTTTATAAAAGAAATACAAGGAAGATGTCAGTCAAAGGGCATAAAGTTGCAGATATGTAGGATGACTAAGTCTGGATATATAATGTCCAGCATGAAAATTTTAGTTACTAACGTTGTATTTGTACTAGAAATTGCCAAAAGAGTAGATTTTAGCTGTTCTTAATACATATACACACACAGGATAACTATGAGATGATGGATGTCTTAATTGGCTTGATCATGGTAATCATTTATGTATATCAAAACATCATGTTATATACTTTAGATATATACAATAAAAGATAAAAGAAAAGAAATATATTTGCTAAGTTCATAATGAAAAACTATTATGCACAAGGAACTTCCCAAACTCTGGAAATAAAGAGTTAAGAAAATTTTGGTGAAATAGAAAGCCAGTCACTTTTATCTATTTTTATAAAAGTGTTAGTGTCTAAATGCAAATAATGTCAATTATCAATCCACTTTTTACATAGAATGTGAGTTTTAAGGAACAGGGAAGAATCATCTGGAATAGTATGTGACTTATGGTCTACTGGGATTATACCATAAGCTTTGTCCAATTCAAGCTCCATCTTAAGAACACTAGTATTGGCTAGTCTCCCAGACCATAAAACAACCATTCTTAATTTGACCTTCAACCATGAAACAACCATTCTTAATTTGACCTTCAACCTCATCACCTCACCTCTTGAAAAACTTTGACAAATTGTGTGTTGGTATGTGTGTTTATTGCAAAGAGTGAAATGAAGTGCAGGTGGGTTAAGGACATTCGTTATTCCAAGGTTAGTATTTGCCTTTAAAAAATGAGGCTAAATACTTCTGAGCAGAATAGGCTGTTAGAAAAATTGTTGGTGGAATTGATTTTTTCTTAAACACATGATGTAAAGTGGGGGAAATGTAAATGTGAAACAGCAGCTATTACAGCGTTTGTAGAAAAAACTGGATGGTGAGCATACAAGTATGTGCAAAACAAGCAGCATTCCATTTCACAAAGCCTCAGGACATTATTGTCACAGAGAATGTGACATATATGAAAGGCGAAGCCCATCAGCTGTTGATATTCCAGACCCAGGGCATTTGGTCTTTGTAGTCAGTTCGCAACTACAAACTTGACACAACTCAAGGACACAAGGTGGAGAAAAGTTAAATCTTAATATGGTGAGTTTCAACCTTTTTTTAAAAAAAGTGCAATTTTAAAGTAAATTTTACTTGTAATAAAAAAGACTTACGAATACATCAGGAATCTGTACAAATGAATTAAAGTCATGGAAGTAGTTGTCTGGGGGTGAGATTGGGGTTACTAGGTCCCACTAACTCTACTTCTACAGCAAATTCAAAGTATTTCCTGTGTTGTAAATTAGAAACTACTTGTTTTTAATTAAGACCATCTGTAAGCTCAAAAGGACATGGGGACTAAGAGTGCCAAGGTGAAAACTGGTGGTGTCTACCTGAGTCATTTATTCCTCAAGCCAATTTTTTTGTTTTTTTTTTTTTGGCCAGACAAATGTTTCATAGATTTGACTTGGCACGTGACTTGTTTCCTCTGCAAATCCCCCATTAGGTGGCTACCAGGTGATTTAATGAGGGAGTATTCAGAAACCATCTAGAAAACAGATCACCCTCCCTGGTGTATATATGACTTAATAGAATATTTAGCAATAGATCTTGATTATTAAAACAAGGTTTCTATTATTTTAAAGATTGCACAAAGAAGGTGAAAGTGAAGAGACGAGGCACTCTAGAAAATACAAATCATATTAGACGACATTTTGGAAAGAAAGAGGGCATTTAAGGGAGAATGTTGGCAAAGCTAAAAAGAAGTAGCTTCAATATAGAGGAAGAATGATTTGACTCTAATGGATATTACAGATTTCTAGAATGTGAGAATTAAAAGACACCTTAGAGATTGTGTAGTCCACTCATTTGCATTTATATATTAAAAAAGGAAAACGAAACCAACAAAAAATAGCCTACATCCCAGAAAAGGCTTCCTTTCTTTTGCTTCTGTATTCTTCTCCTGATAGCCTGATGGCATGAATACTAAGGTAATGAACAGTAATTCAACAAATAAATGTGAGAGGCATTGTATAGTGTTCTGGAAGAATTAATGTTCATTTAAATTAACAAATAATAACAAATTGACTTTAGGAAAAGCACATAAGTACCCTCAATTAATTATTTGTACTCTGCATTGTTGCTGAAAGGATTTATACTATAATATGGGATAAAAAGATATACAAGTGATCACAGTAACAATTGTTGAATTTAATGAACTCCCAGACTCCTGGACAGACAACTTAAATATATGATTTCATTTAATTCTTTCAGTGACCTATAAGGTCACTTAAGATGAAGTACAGAGATATTAAATCACTAGCCCAAGTGACAGCATCAGGGTTTGAACTCAGGTCTCTCTGTCAGTGGGGTCTCTTCCTGACTGTGATATTACTGTCTCTGATTATAAAGGCAAAATACTAACATGCTGCAAGAAAGATGTAAATAGACTTGTGAATTCAATGAGTGATGAAAAACATTTGAGCCAAGATGGAGCACAGGACTGGAGGTGTGTCTGAGTCGGTGGTCCTGGTAATGGCTTTTCAAGGATGGAAGATTTTAGACAGATATTAATGAGAAGTATGTTCCTGAAAGTTTAAGGATGCCACATTACAGTTATGCACTGCATGACAACGCTTTGAACAATGGCAAACTGCATATATGACTTTGGTCCCATCAGATTTTAATAGAGCTGAGAAACTGTAACCTAATATTGTCATAGCTGTTGTGACATCATGGCAGAATGCATTACTCACATGTTTTTGGTGATGCTGGTATAAACAAACCTACTGCACTTCCAGTCATACAAAAGTATAGTACATACAATTATGCACAGTACATAATACTTGGTAATGATAATAAACAACTGTGTTAGTGGTTTATGTATTTACTGTGCTATACTGTTTATCATTATTTGAGTCTGCTCTCAGTCTACTTATTAGCAAAAACGTAACTGTGAAATAGCCTTAGGCAGGTACATCAGGAGACATCCAGAAGAAGGCATTGTTATCACAGGAGATGACAGCTCCCTGTGTGATTTTGCCCCTGAAGACCTTCCAGTGAGACAAGATGTGGAGTTGGAAGACAGTGATATTGACAGTGATATTGATGATCTTGACCCTGAGTAGGCATTGGCTAAAGTGTGTTTGTATTTTAGTTTTTTAACAAAAAGGTTTAAAAAGTAAAACCAAAAAATTTAAAAATTGGAAAAGTCTATAAAGAACCCAACTGTACAATGCGTTTGCGTTTTAAGCTAAGATTTATTACAAAACAGTCAAAAAGTTAAAACCATTACAAAGTTTGTAAATAGCTAAGGTTAATTTATTATTGAAGAGAAAATTAAAAAAAATAAATTTAGCGTAGTCTAAGTGTACTGTGTTTATAAAGTCTATAGTAGGGTATGGTAATGCCCTAGGCCCTCACATTCACTCACCACTCACTCACCGACTCACCGACTCACCCAGAGCAACTTCCAGTTCTGCTAGCTCCATTCATGTGATTTGTACAAGTATACCACTTAAAAAAATTTTAGACTGTATTTTTACTGTAACTTTCCTATGTTTAGACATACAAATACCATTGTGTTACAGTTACCTTCATGCTGTACAGGTTTGTAGCCTACAAGCAATAGAATATACATAAATATAGCTACATTATATACTAACAAATATTACTATATTACTATAGTATAGCCATAGAATAGCTATATATAGGTGTATAGTAGGCCATACCATCTAGATTTGTTTCAGTGCTCTCTATGATGTTTGCACAATGACAAAATTGCCTAATGATGCATTTCTCAGAATGTATCACCTTCATTAAACAAAAGATGACTGTATTCTTTTAGCAATGATGGGATGGATTTAAGAGCAGTTGGTTCAAATGTTGCCGTAAGCGGAAACCTGTTTGACCTGAGTAGCTGCATTACCCTTATTGGGCCTCTCCTCAGGAGTTGCTGATTAGCCTATGAATGGATTCTTCTTGGGTTGATGACCCTTCTTTCATCCAGAAAGTGGCTACCTCTACTCTCCTACCCTAGCCACTCTGAATGTAGTAGTTGTTATCATCGAAAGGGAATTTCCACTGCCTGCTCTGTACCAGAGAAGTGCTGGGCTTCATAAATATTGGTAATGGATGACTGAATAGGGTGCAAGTTGGCAGGCCCTCTGGAATCCGGACCAGCGATATACAGACAATGGACTAGGAATGGGGAAAACAATGAGTAGTCCAAAGGAGTGGCAGAGCTGCTCTGAGAGGCAGAGAGCAGCCCATTCATGGTTCTCTGCCCACACACCTTCTAGTTCCAAGGTGGTCAGAGGGATATCTGTTTGTAAACGAATGAGCACAAAACACAGGACCATTCATTTGGCAGAAAATTGAGATGAAAGCTCCAAAATGCATGATAGTGATACCTGGTACTGCAAGGACAGAAGGAAAGTTCATTAATAGTCTATAGAGCCTCACATGCAGTAAGCCCTCAAGCACTTGGTCAGTGATTGAACAAAAGTTGCAAGTAGAGATAACAAAACTTTGAGGTAGTTGCCTGACATAAGCTTTCTTAGAATTCACTTATTCAGTACATGGGTGCTACTGAGATTATCATAATGGGCCAAAACTCTGCCTAAAGTCTGAGGCAATGCTTAAAATGTATGTTTCTCTATTCTCTCCCTAAAACTGCTCTCTTCTGGAAAAAGTTGATTAGGAAAAAAAAATCTAAGCCCTATAATAAAAATGTACCAAAATATTAAAAGCAGAATTACCATAAGATCCATCAATTCCATTTATAGATATATATCTCAAAAGAACTAAAAATAGGATCTCAAAGAGATAGTTGTTTACTCATGTCCACAGCAAGATATTAACAATAGCCAAAATGTAGAAGCAACACAGGTATCCATTGACAGATGAATAAACAAAATGTAGTATGTATATACAATGGAGTGTCATGCAGGCTTAAAAAGAAAAGATATTCTGACACATGCTATGACATGGATGATCCTTGAAGATATTAAGTGAAGGAAGGTAGGAACAAAAGGACAAAAGCTACATGATTTTGCTTATATGAGGTACCTAGAGTAGTCAGATTCAGAGACAAAGTAGAATAGTGGTTGCCAAGGGCTGGGATGGGGCGTAGAACAGGCAGTTATTGTTTAATGGGCACAGAGTTTCACTTTTGCAGGTAAAAAATGTTCTGTGGATGGGCGGTAGGGATGGTTGTACAACAATATTGATATACTTAATGCCACTGAACTGTATAATTAAAAATGTTAAAAGGTAAATTTTCCATTATGCATATTTTATTACAAAAATAAATATTTTTAAAGCAAAAAACAAAAGATTGCCATCAAACCATTCCTTTACCAGTATACATTCTGTGCATTAATACCAGTGGAAACTTTCCAATTTTGGCTTTAAATAACCCTTATGGTAACTCTCTTATTTATTCATGTAATTTTTATTTCCCTTTTTACTGCCCTGGTTGAAGGCTTATGCCTTTGTAAATTTTTCATTTGAAAAGTTCCATCTGGGTGAATCCTAATTTTCCCCCAAAATATGTTGAGCTCTGAAAGATAATTTTTCGAAATACCTCATGTATGAGATATTTTATTCATCTCCACTTATGAATGGAGATGAATTGCCCTTCTTTTCTATTTCCCTAGCTGTGCCATTTATTTGAGCAGTTATGTCTCAGCACTTATTTTTTTCTTTTTTCTTTTTATTTTATTATACTTTAAGTTCTGGGATACATGTACAGAAAGTGCAGGTTTGTTGCACAGATGTACATGTGCCATGGTGGTTTGCTGCACCCATCAACCTGTCATCTACATTAGGTATTTCTCTTAATGCTATCCTTTCCCTTGCCCCTCACCCCCTAACAGGCCCCAGTGTGTGATGTTTCCCTCCCTGTGTCTATGTATTGTTCAGCTCCCACATGTGAGTGAGAACATGCCATATTTGGTTTTCTGTTCTTGTGTTGGTTTGCTGAGAATGATGGTTTCCAGTTTCATCCATGTCCCTGCAAAGGACATGAACTCATCCTTTTATATGGCTGCAGAGTATTCCATGGTGTATATGTCAGCATTTATTTTTTGTAGCATGAAGACCACATTAGAAATGTTTTTCTGTTTCCTCTTGGGTTTCCCATGAAGGAGAAAAAAGTACTGCTACTGGGATGCTGAGATGATAGCTAGTGTTTTTTTTTTTTCCATAAAATAGGGCATAGTGTAAATGCTATCTCTTGCAAATAATTGATTCAGATCACCTAGCTTTTTAGCATATTCAACTAACTGGTAGTATATCTGCTAGTTAAAATTTTTTAAAATCAGATATTTTTATATGCTTATGAGATATTTCAACTTATTTCCTTCATTTTCAATGCATTCTACATAATATGAAACTATATAACAATGTTCCTAGTTTTTTTGTACATTAAAAAAATTTTTTTAGAGGAGCAAAAAGAGTTGAGTCTAGTCTGGCTATCTTCCGTATCAATTCCTGTTGAGAACTAAATATAATAAAGACTCATATTTAACATCCATAGCTTTTGACGTTTGTAAATGATATTTAAATAATGTAAGTCATCGGAGAGAAAGATTACATCAAAAATGTTCTCAAAACAAATTAAGGTTATCGTATTTTAAAGTGTGTAGGACAATAAATGAAACGGCATTTCTAGAAATTAGTTTTTGGAGGAGATTCAGAATGAAAATAGTTTTCTTGGATAAGGATGACTTTTTAAAATATAAACAATATTTAGCAATCAACTAAATTTTGTGCCAGGGTTATAGATTGAACATAATATGTTCATTTCCTGAAGTATTCAATGGGAAAAGTGGCCATTTGTGGTTGTACTCTTAAGTTTTACGAGAGCTTTTAAGAATGAGCTGGAGGAGTTACAGGTGTTTGGGGAACGGTTTTGTGTTTCATCCAATTCAGGACTAATGTTCTCTCTCAGTTTCTGCCTATGATGCCTAGCAAACCAGAAATTTCAAAATAGCTCTTATTTAGAGAAAAAAAAATCATTTCTTATATCTTCCTATATTTGGAAAATATATTCTTGAAAAATTGTGTATAACAAAGTTTTACAAATTAAATGTTTTAAATGCATATGGGAGCTTCTAATTTAAGCAAAGAAACCTTTTGTAAAATGAATCACTTCTCTGAAATTATATTTTAAAAAATCTAAGTATTTGTTTCTTGGTGGTTTTTTGAGCTGTTATTATTTTACAGTGGGATATAACTTTTATCCTTAATTTTATGAAGATATGAATGTAATAACAAAGTATAAGCAAAATATATAAAAAATCAGTATTACGTATTAAGCACCAACAGTATATTCAGTCCTGTGTCTACGTACTGTGGGGTGTGGAGAAGTGTAGAAGAATCTGTGTCACAGGGAGATTCCACCTGGAGCTAACTGCCCAATCTGTGCCAATTAGAGGGGTATTCTTAGAAATAACTTTACTATAAATAAATAATGAATATCTTTACCATAGAGGAAATTATGCCTGAATCTAACTGCAAAATCTGTATAACACAAGAGATTACACTTAGCCCTAATTGTATAATCTATGCCCATAGATTGGGTTTCACCTGTACCTCGTTGCTTGTTTTATGTTGTTACTGGATAAATTCTGTCCTCTTTGTCATATACTGCCATGGAAGTATCTGCTCATTGAATATAGTGGTCAGCTAATGATTAGACTGAGATTTCCTTAAATTTCTTGAATCAGTAAGTCTCTCATTCTTTGTGGAGGGTCTGTGGTGTGTGTGTGTGTGTGTGTGTGTGTGTGTGTGTGTGTGTGTTGGGGCATACTTCAGTGCTCAGGCAGTTTATAACCCTGTCTTAGCTTTGACTTCTTGCTTGTGCATTGCCTTAAGGTCAATCAGAAATGACAGATGAGGATCTTCTCAGATCTTCCCTGGGTAGGCGATACAGCCCTGTACATGCAAGTGCCTATTTAGATCCCCCAGGAATGTATTGGAGCTTTCCAAAGCCTGTTTTGAATGTCTTATTAACCAGATTTGGCTTACAATTTTTTTTGTCAGTCTCTTGTTAGCTCCAACTGGTATCACAGACTCTGGCTGCTGAGATCTTAAAAAAATTGCTGCTGATTTTTTTTAACAAACACTCTGGGGATAGGTATTTTCTCACTTAGTAATCTCTGAGTAGGGTCAAAAATTCATTCCTGAGAATAGAGCTTGTCACAGGTCAAATAGTGACAAGTCTCTGGGGTGGAGCTTTTGGGAGGTGCTTTTGGTTTTGAGGCTACTGGTATTTAAGGCTGAGAGGAAGGGAACAGGAATAGGCTAAGTCAAAATTCTACAAAGTTTGCTGTTCTTATAAAGATTCAACTGTTTTTCTTGAATAAAAATTCCTCAGATTGTTGCAGGCCTTTAGTTAATTTCTAGAGTTCTGGAAAATATGACTATGATAATTTTTGCCAGGTTCTTATTGACTTCAGGGAGGAGTGAATTTTGGGAAGTCCTTATTCTACTATTCTGGAAGTGCTTCTCTGGTAGCTTCATACTGAGGCCTAAGGTGGCTGCCAGCAGCAACTTTGACGTGTTTCCTGATTCTTATCAGGAAGGTGAAAGAAAGAGAGCAGTATGAGGTATTTTTCTCCAGAAACCCTGAGCAAACCAAATCAATATAGATCTACTCTTTTCTGAAACTAATATTAACAATTGTTAACAGAGAAGAAATTGCCATAGTTGGCTTAATTTGAACATTTAGGAGTAGAGTAGATGTTGAGGAGTCTGTGACACCGAGAACAGGCTTACTTCTGGAGAATAACTTTAGATAAGGGGAGGCACAGTCTTGAAGGAGAAAAACAGTTCAGAAAAAAGAAGAGTGGACACGATTGAAAATTCTTGTCCAAGCCTTGTCTTATGCAAAGAGACATTTTGATGTGGGAAGACACATAACTATTTACTTTAGTTATACCATGGAAAAATTTAATTTGTCCACGTAGTCTTCTACCCATTATTTTTTCTGTAATATAGTGATGTGGTAAGATTGAATAAGGCTGCTTCAAGAAATAGTGTGGAGCAACGGATTGATGATTGAGAACAAGTTTGTATGGAGTAAACAGGTAGGAAAACAGAATATATTTGAAGCTGAAAAGTATTCAGTTGCACTTCTGTTGCGCAAGTTGGGGACTTTGCTAACAGTGCGGTATTATGTTTAGAAGCAGTAGCTATAATCCGAAGACCATAAAATTATTCAGTAGGTGGAAAAGGGTGACAGAGTTGTACCTATCAAGCAGTTTTAAGTATGGTACATTATGTACCTTGGCTTCTAGAAGCCTACAATTACCCACTGCAGAACATTGCAGCATGAGTAATGGGGCTTCATGTACTATATAGTAATATCAGGAGATTCATTTATTAGTCATTCTTCACAATATCTTTGTGAAGTAGGTAAGTATTATTATAATCTTACCTGTCTCCTACATGATGAATAAATTGAATCTCAGGAATGCGGATCACATTACTGAAGGTTGCACATATAACTTCTAACTGGGATTTTGAATCAGTTCTTCCAGTGCTTATTTAGTACTCAATAAGCTTCCTCAAACAAACGGAATTAGATACGATTTTTTCCAATAGTCAGAAAAAATAAAAAAAATCCAATACTCACTGTTTCAATATCTCTGTTTATTGATGTTCATAAGGTAAGATAGTTTTGTACTAGTTTGACCAGAATGAATATGACAGTCAGAGTACTATGGAAAGAAACCCAAGTATAATTAACATGTAGGGATAAAGAAAGAACAAGACAAAGAGAACATGGATTTAGCAGCTTCAAAATAAAATCAGTGTAAGTAATACATTTATTAAGTAGTTGATTGTAAGAGTAATTACATTTTCATTGGGCAGCCCATTCCTCTGTCCTGCTAAGTGAATTGGAATGCTATACAGATGACAAGCATTAAAAAGCTGTGTCTGCCTTAAAGAAATAAAAACAACCTCAGGTCCTTAAATTCTTAATATGCAGGTGAAAGCCATATTTGGAAGGAAGGAAAGAAGATGTAAGAATTCATAAGAACCCCAAAAATAGCTTTTGCTAACATTTGGTCCAATTCTAACATTTTGGACTTCCTCTTTTCCACTGCAGATAGCAGTTATCACTTTTTAATGTGGCTTTGAAATTTTAGAACAGAATCCTTGTGAAGTGCATCAAACATTCTTGAATTGTTTTCAGAACATTCTTTTCATGAAGCCGTGGAACCAGCTGTTCTTCTGCCTTAGTTAGTGTTTTGTCATTGATGCTTTTAAGAATGTGTGTACAATAAAACAGCCTCCGAGACATTGATCCAGTTGTAGCTATTTTAAGGAGGCGATTATAGCAAAATGAGACACTGATTTATAATATATTGTTCTTTCTGGTCTAGATCAAATTACGTGATTTGTCACAGAGGTTACTTATACGTATCTCAGAAAGAAAAATTCTATGGATGTAATTGCAGACCAATTGAATGGATGTATTTTGCGTGGTAAAGGAGAATGCAGTCTTACATCAGGAAATTATTACTGGCTAGCATTCTTGATCAAGTCTTTCTTGGTAGCTACACAAATGCATTTAATTGACACAACTATTAGGATAATTCAGTCTGAAATCTTTCTGTTGAAGACAATAACTCTATATATTATAAAGGGGAATCAAAATTTCAGCCGTAATTATAGGAGTGTTACTTAACATCAGTATTTTCTCATTCAATATCTGAAATCATCTTGTAATTTTTATTGACTAAAATAGTAACATGAACTATCTTACTTCTTTTTCAGTGTGCCATGTTAGAAAATCAATTCATATGATGAATTCTAAGTATATTGTGGCAAAGGCTTAGAGGGAAAAATTGTCAGCATGGATTATGATATGTTCTTTTGTTCATGGTATGGCTTTATTGACAAAATATTGATTTTTGTACTTACAATTCGAAGGTACATTTTTCTCTTCCCATCTGCTTACTCTGCAAATTGATTGTATTAAGAACTGGGTGACTGCTAAAATCAACAACAATCATTTTTGGATTTTTAGTAACATCTGGTCTAACCCAAAAAATTGAGATGATTTTAATTTATTGACATTATTCAGGGCCAAAGAACTATCAAGTTGACTAATTGTATATAACTAAGTTCTATGTTAGATATTGCTTATACTTTAAGCAGTTTAGTTTTCAAAACACTACCATTTTGTGTAAGAATTTTCCTTCTTCTGTACATTAAAAAAAAAAAAGTTCAGCAAGTTTCTAACTTACCTAAAATCACACATTTAGTAATAGAGAGGGCTGAGGTTTAGTCCTGGTCTGCCTGGATTGCGAGGTCATGCATTTCCGTTCTTCCATCTTGCCTCTTAGCAATAAAGAAACATCTCTTCCAATAAACCTTAATAAACCTATTTAGAAAATCCCATCTATTTTGGATGGTCAGGCCAGAATTTAGAGTAGCTTAAAAAATAAAGCAAGCAGAGCTACAGTGCTCACCCAAATGGTTTTGTTTGATTTCATCCCTGACCACACACCTCATGTCATGTAAAAAGAGCCACTGCCTCCCTGCAGTTGTCTTTCCTGGATTTCTCTGTGAATTTTTGCCTTCTTTGATATGCAATCCACACCACAAACAAGAATGTGCTGCAGCTTGAGATTACTGTAAACTGAGCTGGTAATCACTAATATGTAAAATGAAGAAGTTGAACTAAAATAATAGCTAAATCTTAGAAATTCTACATGGTAGAATTCCAAAATACATAGATTAGTTTGTCATGTAACATGAGGCTTGACTATGAGTTCTTAGTGGGTTTGGAATACTGGAATGTAATAACAATTGTTATGTGTCACAATTATATTGAGTAACTTTCACAGGCCATGAATAATTTTATTGATTAACTTTAACCTAAAAATGTTTTAAATTTATTTTTTACCTCTAATCAATACCTTGCAGGTTGACTTTAATTTTTATCAACATTTTTGGGTTTGTATTTTGGGTCATATATGTCTGTTTCTTCGTCAGTAGCCTACCTTCATTTCATCTCTGTACTGCTAATTCAAATGTCTGTTTGAATATGCTTTTTTGAATTATTTTTTTGATTAAGTACTTTCAAAATAGGACCTTTGGATTGGCATTCAGACATTGGCATAGATGCTTCCCTTTTGACAATTTAAAAATATTAATGAGGCTATTAACATCACCGTTAAGTTTTATAACATGTTCTGGGCACTTAAACACTTGCAGTGACAACCAATATTTTATTTAAACCTGTGAAATGCTATGCTGCTTGTTTGTTATTTTCATCCCTTATTCCTTCCTGTCTCCATTGTTAAGCACAATTATAGGCATAAAAGAGGTTTTTAATACCCATTTTTAGACTGCATTCTAGCCTGGGCAATAGAACAAGAATCCCGTTCTCTTTCCCTCTTTCTCTTC
Source organism: Cacajao melanocephalus (assembly GCA_963573385.1). Classification (NCBI taxonomy): domain Eukaryota; kingdom Metazoa; phylum Chordata; class Mammalia; order Primates; family Pitheciidae; genus Cacajao; species Cacajao melanocephalus. Next base: position 31 of record CAUYLG010020974.1, on the reverse strand, counting down.
CTCTTTCTTTCTCTCTTACATTCTTTTTTTT
>CAUYLG010020972.1:0-19031 GCA_963573385.1 Cacajao melanocephalus | reverse complement strand
GTACTATTTGGGAAGGCTTTAGGCTTTTTGAGTTCTAGCTAATAAATCATGAAATAACATTGAAAAGACCTATACAGAAGAATCCCTAGGCATGTAGAGGATACTTATGAAGCTCACTTTCTTTCCTCTCTTTTCCTTTCTAGAAAAAAAAAAATAAGTGTGTTGAATACAGATAAAAAGGATTGAATAAGAGTATTACTTACAAAGAGATTGGGATGGGAGGACCAAGTCATAATGTGCAAATCATGCCACCTGCAGAATGATAGTCATGTCGCCCCTAAACCAACACCCATCATTGACGTCCATGTCATATCCATTCTGGTCCCACATGTACTCTCCTTGAGAAATGCTAATAAAACCCATCACTGCTTACCAAATTAACTGGTGGATTACAGCTGTATCCAGGATTACTTGCTCCTGAGTATTTCCAATAGAGGAAGCACGTGGGCTGCAGAAACCTCCCATTTGCTGAACCCCCTCCCTTTTTGTTAACCTCAGCTCTAGTCCTCATAATCACACCATCATCAAAGAAGCTGATGTAGCAGAGAGAGAGAGAGAGAGAGAAAAAAAAAAAAAAAAAACAGACCATATGAGCAATGAATAACACAGGAACTCGGTGGGCTGGTGCTTCCCGCTGCTCACACCCAATCCTACATGTGTTAACTTACTCCATTTCTTTCCCCTGCTTCCTCCTAGATATTTTAAACATGATTCAAGTATTTGAATTTAGTCTATGAGGCTTTCCATTTTGTGACCTCTGGGGGTGTCCTTGGAGGCTACCACTGCGTAGTTTCCCACCAACAACCACTTAAAGTGAAAATTTCACATTTTTAAAAAGGGGGAAAATGGCTTTCCAGATACTCAGAGGTTTAGCATGATCTAGTTAAGAAGTGCTAACTCAGCAGCAAGGGTTAAGTGCTTTTTCTTTCCCAGGATAAAACGGCTCTACCTAGTCATTTTTAAAGAAAGACTAAAAATGCTAATGATGAGTAAACATCAGCAAAAAAAAAAAAAAAAAGAAAAGAAAAAGAAAGTGCTGGGTGAAGGGAGGAGATTGGAGAAGGAAAGAAATTAAATGATTGTATTCACACACTCTTCTCTGCCTCAAACAGAAGCAACTTCATTTTCCTCTTCCCTGGCATATAGAGTGAGGATGGTAGTGAATTTCATTTCAAGGGGAAGCATATACCTTTCTTCTCCTGTGCCAGGCACTATGGTTGGCACTGAGGGAATGAAAGTAAAAATAGTTTCTGCCCTGGAGGCTAGACACATAAGCAAGACAGTTTCCTTATGACAATAATTACAGAATAGGGCAGTGCACAAAAAACAGAGGAGGCCCGTGGAGATTGGGGATAACATCATGGAGGATGTATCACTGAACCTGACCCTAAAAACATGCATAAGCATTTACTAGGCAGGAGAGAGGGAGAAGAGGGCATTCATTACAGTAGCACTGCATGGCTGTGAAGACTCATGTGTTTTTACATTATCTTGGCATTTTTCTTTCTCTGCAAGTGTATCTCTTACTAAAAGTTCAGCAGAGAAAGCATCTACTTAACCTAATATTGGAGCAAATTCTCAGGCTCCTGATTGGCCAAGGGGTACCACATTAACACAAAGCAGACCAACAGGCAAAATCCCCACCAATGCAAAGCTAAGAATCAGCATATTGTGGTAGGAAAAGCAGCAGCAGCCAGAAACACATAACACAAATACACCAAGGAAGTCTGCCTCAGCCTTGACTGATAGAGCATGCAGGCAACATTTCAATAATTACACTGAGAACCTCAAAATATGGCAAACTCCTGATATAGACAGGCTACATCCTTCTAGCCTGAGTGCCACGTAAGCTCATGGTAAGAACGGCACGAAAAGGTAAAGCAACATTTCTTAATTTGAAGTGACAGTTGGCTTTTCATTTCTGAATGTAGGGGAAATTTGTCAATTCAGAACCGCCAACCATCTGTGAGGCAATTTCTGGTTTTGGAGGATAGGAGGCACATGTCCCACTATTTGGTCCTGTGACCCTTCTTTGAAGATGTCAGATGTTATTGATCCAAGTGGCTTTCAAAAAACCAGAACTCACAAGCAGAACATAGTGAGAAAACTAGAAGACTCCCAGTTAACGTGTAAGGGATTTTCATCTCCAATAACAAGTTCACGATAACATTCCATTAAACCTCCATTTGTTCCAGAAGCCAGAATGAGAAAAAACAAATGTGTATATCTTACTACAGGGCCGAGGGCAGGGCTAAGGCTCTGCACATGCCATCTCACTTACAATAACTTTAGGAGAAGACATCATTATTATTCCTATTTTATGGATGACAAAACTAAAGATAACAGAATTTAAATAGTGTTCTAAAGGACACTGGGCTAGGAAGGCTTGATGCTGAGATGTCAACCCAGCAAGCTGGTTCCATGAGCTACACGCTTATCTGGGCTACACCTGTTATTAGTCAATATGTGTGATCTCAGTGCTTGATATAACTCAAGGGTAAATCACCATAATACTCCCAGTGCCTGGCACTTTTGTGTTCACTCAGGAAATATTTATTGAATAAATGAACAATCTATTTGTACATCCCTTATGAGGTAAATTACCAACACGTCTCCATTTTACAGGTGAAGGAACTGAGGCACAGAAAGGCTTTATGCCTTGCCCCAGGTCACATGACAAGTGAGTGGAGACAAAACTGACTCTTGCCCCAGCAGAGTCAACTGTGACATTCCATGACATTCAGCTGACGCCTCTGCTCATTTTTCATCCTCCTCTCGTTCCTCTCCCCCAGAGCCCGCACTCCTGCATTCCAGCACCATGAGCCTCACATCCCTTCTTCGCAGGGCCGCATTCCTCCCCATTTTGGCATGCTCCCACCTGCAGCAACCTCCGTCTCCTCTCCCTCCTTTTCTGATAACAGCTTACTTGTTGCTCCTCAGGCCAGTTTTCTCTGACCACCCCAGGCCAGCTCCAGTTCCTGTCTTTATCTATCTTCATTGTACTTATCACAATTATCAGGGATTATGTGTGTAATCATTTATAAATGTAATCATTTTGTTAAGTGCTACATATATATATAGAGAGAGAGAGAGAGAGACTGGATCGATCTCTATTGCCCAGACTGTTGCCTAGGCTGGATCGTGGTATGATATCAGCCCACTACAACCTCCATCTCCTGGGTTCAAGTGACCCTCCTGCCTTAGCCTCCCGAGTAGCTGAGACTACAAGTGCATGCCACCACACCCGGCTAATTTTAGTATTTTTGGTAGAAGACAGGGTTTCACCATGTTGCTCAGGCTGGTCTCAAACTCCTGGGCCCAAGTGATCCACTCACCTTGGCCTCCCAAAATGCTGGGATCACAGGCATGAGCCACCATGCCCAGCCAAGTGCTATATTTATTGCCCGCTGGCCTGTAAGTTCCATGAAGAATTCTCTATCAATATGTACACTACACCCAGCACAGTGCCTGCTGCGTGGTTAAGCCTCAAATCTTTGTCACATTAATAAATGGTATCTTGGCTCCAAAGTCTGGAACACAATACAAGAAAAAAGGTTTACCAAATATAACCAAATTTACACTCAAATATAACCCAGGCCTATTTGAGAAGAAGTACATTAAAGTAATGACCTGCATAAGGAATAATATAGCCATCTGAGTGTCCCCAACTCCTCCATTAGGGGACTAAACCTAAGGCATCCTGTGACACATGGTATTAACCAATTTTTTGTAATTACTATGTGATTTGATCAAGAGAATCCGGTACCTCCATAATTTTGCTAATTAGATAGGTACTATAAGACAGATGAGGTCTTCTTAAAAACATTTAACAAAACTAGCAAAGAAAATCAACACATCCCATCACTAAGAAATTAACACCGTGTGGCCACACCTCTTTAGGCTACCTCTCCACACTGCCACTGCAACCCACCAGCAATCAAATCCCCTTATCCCCATCCCCCCATCCCCATCTCAGGAATAAAGAGAGATTTAAAGAATGAATGCCAGCTTCATCTGAATCACAAGACAGGAGAACAAAAGACAAAAAGTGGTGAAAAGACTTTTATAATACAACTAAGACTGTATTATATAGTGAAGAAGGTATACAACCACAGAGAATGGCTAAGTAAATTAGGATATATACACCCAATGGAAAATTATATATGATAATAGAATGATATGAAAGGTATTGAAATAACATAGGAGATGTCCAGCCAATACTATCAAACAGGTATACAATAGTACATACAGCATCATATCAACTATATATTAACATAAAATTTATTTTGTGATGCATAGCAAATAGATAGGCATGGCCTTCAATTTTGTCAGCAATTGGGAGCTAACGGGTGAAATTTTTCTTCTTTCCACATGTCTGAATTTTCCAAATCTTCTCTGAGAGTTATAAGAAAAAAAAAATAATGTTTATGCTAAAATATATGACCTTATCATAGAAATGGGAGAAACAAAAGGGCATCCTACAAAAGAAAATAAGCACCAATCACCTTGCTTTCAGCCCCACAATTGTGTATCCTGAAATCAGTGAGGGCAACAGAGGGTTTGTTTTTTTTTTCCTTTTTTTTTTTTTTTGGCAATAACTGACCAGCAACCCTCCTTAGGTGACATTTTATTTTTTTCAGTATTTTATTTTTTATTAACAAATAATTTTACATATGACATCTTAATACACACTGACTGTCAAGAGTCTGAGAACTCCAAGGGCATACTCATCACACAGTGCACAAAACTCTAAGCACCACAGGTTGCTGGGTACAAGCAAGAACACTGTTTCCATCAAGGGAAGTTCTCAATGTTTTTATAAGGATGTGAGGGAAGTCCTTGCCCCTGCTTTCTGCTAACCACCCATCCATTCATTTATTCATTTGCTCATTCTTAAGTTTAAAAACCTTTACTAAGCATTCCTCTGAACCAGGCTGTGGACAAAACTGACTAAAACACACCTTTTATCTATGAGGAGCTAAAGGCTAGTAATAAAGACACAAACAAAAGTGAATGGATCCTGCTCAGCGTTTCAGTTCAGAGATATTAGAAAGGTAGAGCCAGGCACTGCAGCATATGGCTGTAATCTCAGGAAGCTGAGATGGAGGATAGCTTGAGCCCAGGAGTTCAAGTCTATCCCAGGGAACATAGTGAGAAAAATCCCATCTCTAACTAAAAAAAGAAACAAAAACAAAAGTAAGAAACAAAGAGTGAAGGAGGAAGGAAGGAAAAAAGGAAGGGAGAGAAAGAAAGGAGAGGAGAGAAGAAGGAACAAAGAGCGAGCAAGAGAGGAAAGGAGCAAAAAAGGGAGGGAGGGAAAGAAAAAGGAAGGAAGGAAGGAAGGAGAGAGGAGGGGAGGGGAGGGGAGGAAGGAAGGAGAGAGGGGAGGGGAAGGGAGAAGAAGAGAAAGGAAGGAAGGAAGGAAAAAGGAAGGAAGGAAGGAAGGAGGGAGGCAGGGAGGGAAGGGGAGGGGAGGGGAGAAAAAAAGAGAGAAGAGAAGAAAGAGAGAGAAAAGAAAAAGGTCATGTTTAGGAGGCATCATAGGTCTGAAATCACCTGGAGCAGGACCGGAGAGTGAGTGCCTCATCGGGGACTTAATCTTCCAGGTAAGAGGGAATGTAGGGTACTAGTTAAGATCTCAGGCTCCGAAGCCTCACTGTTTGGTTAAGATTCCAGTTTCAAGCCGGCACGGTGGCTCATGCCTGTAATCCCAGCAATTTGGGAGGCTGAGGTGGCAGATCACTTGAGGTCAGGAGTTCGAGACCAGCCTGGCCAAAATGGCAAAACCCCATCTCTACTAAAAATACAAAAATTAGCCGGGCATGGTGGCGCGTGCCTGTAATCCCAGCTACCTGGGAGACTGAGGCAGGAGAACCCAGGAGGCAGAGGTTGCAGTGAGCTGAAATTGTATCACTGAACTCCAGTCGGGGTGACAGAGAGCCAGACTCTGTCTCAAAAAAAAAAAAAAAAAATTCAATTTCACCTCTTAACAGATGTATGATCTTGGTTAAGTTAATCTCTCTGTGTCTCAGCTTACTCATCTTTACAAATGAGACTAAAACCACATCTACCCTATGGGGATAGTATAAAGATTAAATCAATTAGTACATGTTAAACTCTCAAAACTCTCTGCCACATGAGAAGCACATGACAATTGTTAGCTTACTTGGAATACAGCCAGGATAGGCCCTGGGTCCTGTAGGATGGGTGGGGTGCCAAGCTATGGCAGCAGCCACCATGCCACGAGACCCTTGGTGCTGCAGCTGGGGCTGAAGTAAAGGTCACACTGATGGCTGATTCTGGCTACAGCCCAGCAGGAGAACATCGGGCAGGTGAGTAGGGTTTGCCAGCCATGGTTGGAGGCATGGTTAGTGGTCAGTTCTAACTCTTCTGTTAAAACAAAAATTGAAAATTAAGCAGAGCCTATGGGACTTCCAGCCACGCCAATCTAAGTCCAGCCAGCCAATTTCCAAACAGTTCTGAATTTTTTATTTTTGCTAGATGTCAAGCTAAGGACTTTATATATGCTAATTTAATCCTCATAGCATCCTAGTGGTGTCAGCATTACTATCTCCATTTTGCAGATGAGATACAAAAAGTTAAAACGTGTTCTACTAAGTAGTCTAGCTGGAATTAAAATTCAGATCTGTCTAAAGCCAACCATAAGGCACCAATGCACCTCAGCACCATCTATTGCCTCAGACAAACCAGTGTTTGAAGCCCAGCTCTGCCAAGTACCTGCTGTAAGACCTTAGATAGCTGTTTCCTTCCTTCATCCTTCAGTTGCCTCATCTGTAACACCTTCCCGGGGAGGGGGGGAGGGGAGGGAGGGAGGGAGGAAGGAAGGAAGGGAGGGAGGGAGGGAGGAAGGGAGGGAGGGAGGGAGGGAGGGAGGAAGGAAGGGAGGGAGGGAGGGAGGGAGGGAGGGAGGGAGGGAGAGAGGAGAGGAAGGGAGGGGAGATAGGGAGGAGGGGAGGGGAGGGGAGGGGAAGGGAGGGAGAAAAGCATCTAGTATTTAGGTAGTATGCTCCTTATGACATTTCCGAGATGCTTTTAAAAATGCCCAGAAATCTAGACACTGGGCTTTAACATTTTCTAAGCATATTCATAACATTTCAAATTCCTAAAACCAATTAATGAGATTAAAAGCCTCACTTTAAAGATGAAGAATCTGTGGTTTATAGAAAACAGTACCTTATCCAAGATCTCACCTCTAGCAAGTAGCAGAGATGTGTCTCTGACTCCAATTTTGTAGCTTATTTTGTGTATTTCTATACGGCTTCCCTAATCCCCAAACACGAGCGAAACATTGCACATTTCTACTCCAGGGCTCTGCCTCCCCTCCATAAAGAGACACTCCTCCTCCAAGAGCATAAACTACTCTGTATATTAAGGGTGTCATCTCTAGCCTGCTTAAGGTTTGGAGCGGTAGGCTGATCTCATTGTAATTCATTCCCTTTTGTGCACAGTCCTAACTCTCAGGCATGAAAGAGACATTTTTAAATGCTGTCTTGGCCCTGACCTTGCCACATCTACTCAGATTCAACAGTAAACAGTAGGGCATCACGTTCAACTGCCAAGCTCTCTAATTTATGATTATTCATTATAAATCATTTTTACATGTTGCTTCAATTGCTGTTTTTCAAGAATAAAAATCTGCCTGCATTGAAATACACAGTGATTTTAATATGCAAACCCCCTACAGAAATGATGTCTCATTTTAATTATTGTTTCGGTTTAATGGGTTTTCATTAAATTAGAGGATGGAGCAATTACTAGGGTGAACAGCTAACGTTTCAAAGGTAAGCTCCTGTGGCTCCGTGGGCAAAAAGACAGTTGTGGCATAGAGAAGCAGAAAGCCACACTCTTCTGAATAAGCTTGTATTCAGCCTGACAGAAAACAGCACTGGATAGTTCTTTCCCCAGCTTCTGTACAAAATAGAGTTGGCATCCCCTCTCTGTGATATGCAAACAGCTCTAAGAATCTCTTTAGAACTTAGAGGTATCTTGGGGTATCTTAATCATATGACTTTTCTATCAGGAATCTAGGCTCCCCTGTCAACAGACTAGAAAGTGCTCTTAAAAGTCCACAGCCTGCAAAGCAATATGTCAAACCACAGGAAAATACTCCTGATGAAATTGTCTTCTCTCAGACACACAAGTAATTTAGTTGCTTTAGTGGATTAATGTCTGACTTCCCACCCTTGGGAAATTGGTCCAACTTCTGCATAGGATGCAATGACCAAAATCATATTAATTAGCAAACTGTTAGAGACTCAATGAGAAATGACTTTGGTGGCCTCAGCAATATTTCATCCCAGAAACTGTACAGGGACCAACAGGGCAGCATTACCTCAGATGGAGGCAAAGGAATGAATGAGTGGAGAGTGAGAGGTAAAGTTGGCTTTATCGGGGTCCCAGAGGTCAGTGGTGAGAGACATGACTCAATACTGGAGGAAGGGGACCCACTGCATTGCAGAAGCCTGCAACTGGGGAGATGGAGGGGGCTTAGTAAGCTTCAAATATGTAATTTCTTTCTCTCCAATTGAGCCAAAAGAGAGAGCAGGGGGAAGCTAGAGGGGTCTTTCCAGAAACAACTAGTCTATCAGGGTTAGTGCAGGTCTGGCTACAATGTATGCCAAATAAATAGTACAGAAGCCTCTCACCTTGCTGTGGGAAGGAGGGGAAAAAATATCTTTTCCACAGCAGACAGGAGTCATGAAGCAACCTCAGTCCCAGGCGAACCAGCAGGAACTAAGTAACGAATAGGTACGGTCATACTCACCACCACCCCACCCTCCAGTTGGTATTTCGACAGGAATAATAATTTGGAACTCCTCAATATAATGCTTTCTTTTCAGCTCCTTTATTTCCATTGTCCTAAAAAGCACATCATCAGCTCTTAGATCACATGCATTAATCTAATTACATGCCTTGTTAGATAATTAGTTCCAGAGTCACTGCTGGGGAGGTCTCCCTCACTATTTATCTATCTGTGTTGGCCACAGGTTGTTTGTGCATTCATGTTCTGGGGAAACGGTGCAGTTATCAGCCTTCAACCTTGTACTCAGGAGGGACATTGAGGCTTTCTGGACAGGAAACAGGTCACCTGAAACTCCAAGCTTTGAACAGAAGCTCCCAGAAATGTGTGCATCTGCCCAGAAAGGAGGCTATGGATGTGGTGGGGGTTTTTTTCCTTGGTGGACCAGATGTTTTTCTTTGAAAATGGACCTCCTCTTTAGAGATGTTGTTCTGACTGTATTAAACATTAATGTCCCCCCTAAAAATGAATCACCGAAAATGCTGCTTGCTCCTTGAGCTCAGAGCCTGCTGCTACCTGGCTGCAGGATCTTTCTCAACCAGTTCCCCACCTCCTCCCTTCCAAACGAGAGCCATAACTGAGGGCTAAAATTACAATCCTCATTTACTGAAGTTTTAAAAGAAATGAAAATGTCAATTTGGGGGGAAATTGGTCTTTGATCATTGTTGCAAATAATTTGGCTCTTGCGTGTCCTAGGGTAACAACATTGAATCTGTTTCAATGAATTATTCCTTCAATGTATTAAGTAGAGCCTTTGTGATAATTCATTTCAAAGGATGCCTGGTAGGCTCCCAAGCAGTCTTTCTACTTGCATATGATCTACTTAAACAGCAGATATTCTTTTCAGCTCCCTGAACTACCCACACCAAGAGTGGCTGTAAGTTCATCCCTGTGCAATGAGATCTCAGAGTACAAGACATGGGAAGGGTCTGAAGCACAGCCAGGCACAAGTGAAGGGCTCCATGGAAATGCCATCTCAACTCTTCTCCCTCCCAGAGTTCCAGCCACCTCCATGCCTATCCAAGCCCTGTCCATCTCCCAAGGCCCAACTCAATTCCTCTAACTCCATGAAGCTCTGGCACCCCAGCTGAGGGTGATTTTTCCTTCTCAAATCCAAAATTCAATCACTCACTCATTCAAAGATGTATTTGTGGAATATTTTCTCTGTGCCACACTCTGGTGATTAAGATAGGCTTAGTCTGGAGAGAAACATCTGGCCAGCATTTTTAGCTGCACTGACCAATACCACCCACTCTTACAAATCTTATTCTCTACATTGTGCCAGTCAATGGCTAGATGGTGGCTTGACCACTAAGTGAACCCTTGGCAACCTCCCAAACCGTCATGCTCAACCTCCTTTTGAAGCACTCTGCCCTTTTGACACTGCATTCTTCTTGTTGTCCTCCTACCTCTCAGGCTGTCTAGAGGCTCCTTCATTGTGCACGCCTCTGCCTGCTGTCTTATGTGTCAGCGTCCCTCGAAGAACATCCATCTATCAGCAAGCCCTGAGCTCTATTTCAGCTGTGACCCCTAATCCTCTTGACTGGAATATTGCACCAGCCGCCCACTGTCAGCCTTCCTCCAATTATTTCTCCTCCCCTGCTCTCCTCTCCTTCTCCTCATTTCCCTTTTTCTCTTACTCTTCGTCATTTTCTCTCTCTATCCCAAGTAGTAATCAGAAAATCAGGGAGATCCTTTTCAAACTTAAATCACCTTAACTCAGTCCCTTACTTAAAGTCCTCAAAGAGCTGCCTTATTAGTTTCTTATGGCCATTGTAACAAATTACTGCAAACTTAGAGGCTTAAGGCAACATAATTCTATTATACTACAGTTCTGGATGTCAGAAGTCTGAAAAAGGTTTCACAGGACAAAAACCAAGATGGAAGCAGGACCATACTCCCTACAGAAGCTCTAGGGGAGACTGCTGCCTTGCCTTTTTCAGCTTTCCTTGGCTCATGTCTTCTTCCTTCGTCTTCAACACAAGCAGCATTAGCATCTTACAATCTCTTTCTGCTTCCATCTTCACATCACTTTTCTATCTGACCCTCATGCCTCTCTCTTATGAGAACCCTTGTGATTACACAGGCCCCACCTGGAATCCAGGATCATCTTCTCGCCTCAAGACCCTTAACTTAATCAGAGCTGCTAAGTCCCTTTTACCATTTGAAGTAATATAGTCACAGGTTATGGAGATTAGAACGTGGCCATCATTGAGGAGAAGGGCTTGCCCATTATGATTTGAATAGAAACCTAACTCCCTCCCATAGCCTGAAAGGCCCTGGCTATGCTCTCCAGCCTCCTTTGGTACCTCCACCCACATGAGCGATGCTTGTGCTCTTTAAACTTGTTCGACCCAAGGAGCCTTTTGGCTAGCTGTTTCAAGAACGAAGGCTCTGGATCACAACAGCCTAGATTCACCTCCCAGCTTTGCCACTTACTGGACCTATAACTTTGGCCAAGTAATTTAACCTCTATTTTCCTTTCTGTGCCTCTGTTTTCCTTTCTGTGGCTCATAATGCCTATCTCCTTTGTACAACTGTCATAAGGATTAAATGAGCTAATGAATGTAAAGAATTTAGAATAGTACTTAGCATATGAAGTGTTCCTCATTAATAATGTGATAATTAATGATAATATTATGTTTGTATGGCTGCCTCCTTCATTAAGGCATCAGCTCAAATGATACCTCTGCAGGGAAGCCTTTCCCAATGTAAAGTCAAATTTCCCCCTAAGTCTGTCTCTCTTTCTCTCCAATATAGCTTTTATATTTCCTTCATAGTATATATTACAATCTAAAGTTACTCATTTATTAGTATATTTATTTATTGCAATTGGCCACTGGCCATCTTTGCTAGAATATAGGCTTCATGTGGACAGCGACTGTCTTTTCTCTGCTGCATCCCTAACACTCAGAACAGTGCCTGTCACATGGATTGTAATATTTAGAGTGCATGAAAGAATGCATGAAAAATGAATAAATGAATGAATGAAGATGCTCTATTGCTGGTTCGCTCTTCACTGTACCTAGGCCAACAGTTCCTCAAGGGCAGGGTAGCTGTCATATTCTTATATAATCAGGATATACTTATATAATCAGGACCCAGGACAGTGGCTGACACACAGGAGCATAATAGACTCTCCTGATTGATCAATATGTCAATAGCAGCCGGGCACAATGGCTCACACCTGTAATCCCAGCAGTCTGGGAGGCCAAGGCAGGCAGATCACTTGAGGCCAGGAGTTCAAGACCAGTCTGGCCAACACAGTGAAACCCCATCTCTACTAAAAATACAAAAAGTTAGCTGGGCATGGTGGCACACACCTGTAATCCCAACTACTTGGGAGACTGGGGCAGGAGAATCGCTTGAAACCAGGAGGCAGAGGCAGCAGTAAGCCAAGATCCTGCCACTGTACTCCAGCCTGCACAACATAATAAGACTCTGTCTCAGGAAAAAAAAACAAAAAAAAAACCTAAATAAATATGTGTTGGGATTCACTTGAGGTGGCTGGCAAAACATTAGAGAAATATTAGGAAAAGTTATAGATTAGTCTCAAACATGTCAACAGGAAATAAGATTTAAAGCCTCCTTTAAAGGTAAGGGCTCAAAATAAGAAATGATGTTTCTCCATTCAGTCAAAGATTGAGAGAGAAGGGATGCCGAAGTGGCATGTTGAAAAAAGAGAGATTCAAATCTGGAGCCCAGGAAGTTGCTCTCCCAACCTTGCCCTGTCTCCAGTACACACTAGAGGGTTTAGACAGTTCTTTAATCATGGTGAGATCTTCTGTTTAAATGAAATATCAAATAGGATGCTATGGCTAAATTATACATAAAATATGTGGCTAAAAGCCAGTTGGTGGGGAAAACCTTGCCACATCTTGAATACCAACCACCCTGTGTCTCTTCTTTCCAATAAAACATGCAGCTCATGCCTGGTCAGGTGAGGATCTTCCCTCTTAGGCACTGTCTGGTTGCACTCCCTGCTTTCAGGTTCCCTGCAGTTCAGAGTAGAAACGACCCGACTTTACATGGTAACAGTTGCTCCTCTCACTGCCATAAAATGCTGCATTATTACTGCCATCCAGCCCAGTGTTTGGGCTTTGACAAGGAGCCCAGGGAAGGGTCATCCTCGACGTCAGTCCTGAAGTATGGAGATGTTTACCTACACCTTCGTCACTCCCTTGGATGGCTTAGTGCAGCTTCTGTGTCCTTACAGCCCCTGGTACATACCTGTGTCACACCTGATTATGTATGCCACTGCCTTGCTCAAAACCCTTCAATGATTTCAATTGCCTGTAAGACAAAATCAAATCCTCCTAAAATATGGAGTTATTATTTAATGGCTATAGCATTTTAGTTTTGCAAAATAAAAAAGTTCTGGAGAGCTGTTATACACCATGAATATACTTAACACTACTAGAATGCACACTTGGAAATGGTTTCAGTGGTCAATTTTATGTTGTGTTTTTATCCACAATTAAAAATACAAACTTAATAAAAATTAAATCCCCTTAATGTGACCAACAAAACTCTACACAATTGAATCCTGTAGACCCCACCAGCCCCAATTCCTGCCTCTTCCCTCCTTCTTGGCCCTTCTTTAAGTTCCACCAACTAACACACAAGCTCCTTCCTGCCTTAGGGACTCTGGTTAGGCCATTCCTTTGCCTGAAACACACTTCAGCCCACTCCATACCTGTTTACCTCCCATTCATCTCTCAGGCTTCAGCTGAAACGTCATTTCTCTATCTAAAGCAGGTCTCCTGGTCTACGTTAATTACCATACCACAGCTTTTCCTTCTTTGAGTTCATCCTAGTGTGAGGCTGAATGGAAACTCGCCACTGTGCTGTGATGCCTGGTGCCACACATAACACAAAGAGTAGGTACTGAAGGACACTGGAGACAGGGAGAGGTGGATGGATGGATGGATGGATGGATGGATGACTGATTGATTGTAAATTTCCCTTGATAATCCATTCTGAATCTGTATGAACCTAGAAAGTTAAGCCTTTCTGAAGCTATCTGTACATTCTCCCTGAACTCACCATGCAAGTACAATGCCTACATTACACAGTAGCATTAGAATTTCTCCTATATCTGCCTAATTTTAATTTATATTTTTTTAACGGAGACAGGGTCTTGCTCTGTCACCCAGGCTAGAATGCAGTAGCATGTTCATAACTCACTGCAGCCTTGAATTCCTGGGCTCAAGCAATCCTCCTACCTCAGACTCCCAAGTAGCTGGGACTACAGTCATCTGTCACCATGCCTGGCTAATTTTTTAATTTTTTGTAGACATATCTTGCTATGTTGCTTAGTCTGGTGTTGAACTCCTGGCCTCAAGTGATCTCCTGCCTTGGCTTGTCAAAGTGCTGGGATTACAGGTGTGAGTCACCATGCCCAGCCCTCATTCCAATTTAAACAGCAGTCCCCCGTTCTCATTCCTTGATTGGAGATTTTGTTCAACAAATACCTGAGTCTCATCTCTACCTTCCTTCCCCTCAGCCTTTTGTGAAAATAGACTCAACATCTCACGTTTTCCTCCTTCCAGCTCCCTCCAGCTGAGCAGTTCTCAGCACTCATTGTGCATCAGAATCACCTGGGTAACTGTTTTAAACTGTGATTTTTAGTCGGCACCGAGAGACTAAAAAAAGTTTGGGGTATAGCCCAGGTGTCAATAATTTATTTATTTCAAATAAACATGATATGGGCAGTCACAGCTGAGAACTGGTGTCCCAGCTCCAGGTCTTGGTGTGTTGGTGAATGTCCTGGCTCCAGGTGAAAAGTAGCATACTGACCATCCTCAGGCCAGATGCAGCCTCAGCATGTTGGTGTAGCTCCCAGCCACCCAACAAACCATATTTCATCAAGTCTGAAGTGCCACAGAGTATAAAATACACCATCATTTTACATATCCTAAGAAGGAAACAAAAAGCTGTTGATTATAAAAGAAACCATAATTGTAACACGTATGTAATTTGTTACATAATTATACCAATTGCCTGTAAGATAAAATCCAATCTTATCCTAAAATATTGAGTTATTATTTAATGGATATAGCATTTGTTTGTAAAATAAAAAAGTTCTGGAGAGCTGCTATGTGAATAAGTGTGTGTATCTTAAAATCAGTGAAATACAGTATGAAAATTGAAATATTTCATATAAAAACTCAAACCTCCATTTAAAAATTAGATGACCTGGCAACACAGGGCCCATATTCCCTCAGGCAGCAGTGCAGGGAATGCTGAGTTGAAGAAATGCAGCTCAGGGCACGACGTTGCCAGTTGGCTGCACTTCCTCACCAGTGCACATCACTCAGCTGTTACCTGGCTGGCCCCCTATGCACCTGGGATTGAAGCCCTTCCCCAGCACATCTCTAACCTATGCTAACACTGCACACACTCACCCAGGCCCCACACAAACCTCCTCCATTCCTGCCCTTCCAGGTTCTTTCCAGCCTCTCTGAGTTCTCAAGGCTCACCATGGTGCTTCTCAGCTGGCATGCCAGGGCCTGGGTTACAGGTGTCACTGGAGTATGAGGCCCTCAGCCCTCAGGGTGGCTCAACAGAGCACTTTTGTCATAAAAACAGTCCCTTCTCTTTTCTTCCATGTAGTGTACAAATACAGCCGTTTCCCTTATGTGCCATGATATGAAAAAACTCACAGAACGCTGCCCAGTGTTGAAGTAGAATTGGGGATCTGAAGATCTGGCATGCACCAACAGTCCTGCCACTTAGTATCTGGGTGTTATTTAATACCCCAACACTAATATCTGAGTGGCCATTTAATCCCACCGAATCTTGGTGTCTCCTTCATAAAATGATGGCCAATGAGAATAATTCTTCTATCCCAGAATCCACACCACAAATATTAATACATGTGATCATGCACATGACCAGTTTTGAAAATGCTGCTCTCACTTTCCTCCGTGCCTGAGTGCCAGGGTAGAACAACCCCATGTGCAGGCTGGGTATGTACAGTGGCCACAGTGGGAGGGCTTGCTCTCACCAGACTTCTCAGCTAGCTTACAACCTAGCCGTCCGAATGGGCAGATAGACCACAGCATGACAAAGATAAACCGTGAGTCAACGAATACCTCACACTGAATCCCCAGGGAGGAGAGAGGCCAGGGGCATATGGATGGTGTGGGTGATAGGTGTCTCCAGATAAGTTAGTCAACAAATGAGGAGCCACTAAGCCCTACATCCACAGAGAAAGCCATATAACAACAGTTGGCATTTTTTTGTCTTTCCAGTAGGGCTGACATACCTTTTTTTACAGTGTTTTGGCTTACTTTTTCAGATTCATGATGTAAACCAACAGGACGAGTGTCATTCTTCAACCCCGTACTGCTGTCCCACAACATCTGTAGGTGCAGGTGTCCTTTTAAGTTTTTCCTGCCACTATTACCACAAGTCCCCCATACCAGGCATACCAAGTGATCCAGATCCCATGTTCTATAAAAAAGAAAAAAACTTAAAAAACAGGAAAGCAATATTTTGATCAATCACTGAACAATAATGTGAGCATGATAAATGCAAAGATGCCTGTCAACGTTTCTATTTATGTGTAATGACTGCTGTAGCCCTCTCCTTCATTATGCTCTTATTCACCATATGCATGGAGTCTGTCACTGTGGATCTGAGTCTAACTGATACTCCGACCAGCATAAATACGTGCCACACACCCAGTCATTCCTTGCAACTTTTTCAAATGAATTATTGGGGAGATTTAAAAATTCTTCAAAAATGTCACAATAATAACTATTTTATCTTTTTTATGCCCTAATTATGATTTGAAGCTTTGCTTTTCTTATTTCATCCAAGCACACCACAACTCATGAATAAAATATGACAAGTTTGATAGCAGCCATTGGAGAGGGTTCATCCGTAACCACAGACGTGCTCAGTGTACAAAGAGCTTTTGTATTCCAGCAGCCTTTGTTTCTGGGACAGGTTTTTATCTAAAAGAAGGACCATGTGTGTTCTCTCATCTCTCCTGTCCCCCTCCCAACACCTGACAATTCCTGCCTTCAGCACAACACCTGAACCCTGTTTATTTTGTCTTTTAATGAGCATATCTCCAAACAATTAGGGAACAAATCAAAAACCAAAGGGCACTCCGCTCCATATGAACCTGGCTTGAAACAACACATCAAACAATTGACTCTAAGAGACACAGTTAGACCACAGTCTAATCCGCAAAGTAGGCAACTTTTACATCAGAAAAATCACTCATGTGATGGCACCCACTTGGCAAGATATTTAAAGCACCCACAAGGTTCTCTTCCCAGAAGTTTCCTTTTCTTAGCAAAAGGCTGCCAAGTCCCTTCAAAGTTCAGGCTCTGGTATGTCTTTCAAAGAAATAAATGTGAAAAGGAAAGGGAAGTAATGTGTGGCTCTGCGAAACCATCAGCATTTATCAAATGGCCCCAGGGATGTCAGACTTCGAGTGTTGAGGTTTTATTTTTTAAAGCAAACCTATAAGCATCTTGTTCTATCATACATACAAAACCAGCCAGCTTCCAAGATTCCTTCCAAATACATTTTTTCCCAGAGTTTGTTTCAAAATACATAAAAGAAAGAAGACATTTTAAAGTCATTCCTTGCCTAAAACTTGAATAACTTTAACTGAGAGTCAAGATTTATATCTCCTGGACTGAGCAATTTGCCAGACTTCCAAAGTCGTGAGTTTGTTTGTGGAGCTTTACAAACAAATCTAAGATTAGGCTGAGACTACAAAATATTTCTGACACTCCTCAAGAAAATGAACCCTGATATTCTCAGGAAAAGCAGATTGCAAAAAGCTTGAAGCATATGTTGTTGTTTTTTTATGTTTACTGTGCAGATGTACAGTGATAACTCTTTTTTAAAACTGCAACACCACATTTTTTTTCTCTTCACCCAGGTACTGCAGGTGCTCCAAGACACCAGGTAGCCTTGAACTGTGACTGCTTCTATCTACTAGAACAAGTCTTAAGCCCCAGTGAATGGCTACTATATTGGGGCTGTAGTTCCTGGGGGGTGAGTTTAGTCACATTATAACCTAATGTCATGTTACATTAAACTGTACCTTACCACTGACTGACACTTTATGACAACAGGCAACCCAACAGTGGTTATATGCAGACGCAAAATAAAATTCTTCCTCCTCCACCGCCTCACACCCTCACACACACTCTTATGCCAGATGTGCCTGCAGCACATCTGTCCAGATATGTTTGGACAGCAAGATGAGTCTGAATCTTTGGCAGATAAATAAGGCAGCTGTAAGGCCGGTTGCCTCACCAGGAAGCCAGGCACACCCACCCCTCCCTGTCTTGCCCCTGAGCACATGTTCCCCTGGAGGAATCCAGCAGATGTGACCTTAGCCTGCACTGAAAAGCCCGCCCGACCACCTACCCGCAAATTACAGCCCACCCCGACCCCCCCTACATCCTTTGTCCCTGCAAACCCACCCAACCACCTGCCCACCAACTATGAACTGCCCCGTCCTCATTCCTTGCTCTAACAACCTATATAAACCCGCGCCTCAGGAAGTCAGGCGTGACTTCTCTGGCCCCTTTCCCCCGGGACCACAGAACCTCGCCCGGGAGCTGAATCGACTGGAATTTAATTCTTCTCGTGCTGGCCTCAGTTTCCTCATTTTAAACTCAGCAATAACCTTACAGCAGCAGCTTGAACACTCATGAAAAAGGGCTAATTTTTATACCTGCAGGATAGCATATAACAGCAGCTTTTGGCACTCTGAGGAGCTGCGCATTTACGGATGTTGGACTGAGTTGTCCTTCCATCAGACCCAATTTTCCAAAGGGGCCAAATGAGACCTGGTAATTTGGCAGTGGCATTTAAATCTTTAACAGACACTATCAAATGGGATTAGGCATCATACTTCAGATTTAGTGGTAAAAACAAGGAAGAATGATAAAAAGATTTCCAAACTAGCTGTATGTATGCCTATACCAATCTTGCTTGAAATCCTAAGAAATGTTGTTTTTAAGTCAAAGAATCTCAAATGTGAAATCTCAAGGTCTTGCCTGATAGATCTGGGAGCTGATGTCCATCCCCGTGAGCCCTAATCAATCATTCCCTCCCTGTCCTCCCTTGGCCGGACATTACCTTCCACACTCCACATGCCCTCTTCCATCTATGCCCTTGAGGACAGAGAAACTATAATACTCATTAGATTCACTTCTCCCATCAAAAGCAT
>CAUYLG010020969.1:0-20654 GCA_963573385.1 Cacajao melanocephalus | reverse complement strand
GCATTAGTGTTATGAGAACAAGCTGGCTGCGGTTCCTCTGAGCTCTGAAGTGCTGGAATAGTTCCGGGTTTTACAGGCACCCGTTGCCAGGAGCTGTCAGTGCCAGGCTCCTGGGCTCTTGACAAGGAAGCTCATTATGGCCGTGTCTCACCTCCTCTGGAGAGGTGCCAGATCCGTGGGTAGCAATTTTGCACATCCGTTCATTTGTTCATCATTCATTCATTCATTCATTCAGTGTTCATCTTCTGAGGGCTTCTGAGTCCTGGCGCTGGGATGCTGTTTGGGGTTGCAGAGACAAAAAGATCAAGTCCCAGCCTTTAGGGAACCTGAAGGCTAGTGAGAGAGACAGAGTCTCAGTCATTGAGCAGGGTGATGAGGGGTAAACTGAGGCATGCACCAGGTGTGATGGGCTGTGAAGGATCAAGCCTTAGAGCTCACCTGTGGGCGGGAGGAAGACCCCACTGAGGAGAGGAGAGAATCCGTGAGTGACAGGGAGTAGATGGAGCTCACCAGGTGACTGTGTGGTGGCCAGGAGCTCCTAAAGGTCTCAACAGAAGGGTGGCTGTGGTGACTTAGAACCCAGGAGGGGCTGCCCTTGAGCCCCACCTAATCTACAACCTGGGACCCTTTGTGATTTTGGCTGAAGAGAGTCAGTCAACTCCTTTAAAATACGAAATGAGGTCCCAGAAGCAGGAACAGGCCGGAGGTGGTTAATGAGTGAAACAGACAGGAGTCTTAGTTGGAGCAAGAGCAGGGCTAATTTAGCTATGGGAGTCTCCCTGTGCGTGTGGCCTGGAGATACTTCCACCCACGCTGAGGGGGACAGTGCAGAGCAGAATGTCCAGGTCTGTGGGCAGTGGGGTTGTGAAGGGTTGTTCCCCTGCCCATGCCTTCTACTCCAACGCCAGCTTCTACATTTTCTTAGCTTCTTTCTCATCCTCTGTGTCAAGAGGTAGGGTCTTTTCTGAGGAACTGAATTGCCGGGTGTGGCCTGGAACTAACACGTGGGGATTTTGCCACACAATCCTAAGGAAAGTCAATGATGACCTAGTGACTGTCACCACATGCTTCCAACTGCTAAGACCCTGAGTGCAGGCCTGTGAAAAGGGCAGGTGGGAGAGGGATGCTTGCCAGAGCCACCTCTGACCCCAGGTTAACTGGGGCCACATCGCCCAGGAACCCTGGGGTTGACGGTCACAAATGCCTCAGGTCAGCAGCCAGCCCCACAGGGCCTGCTTTTTGGATAACAGTTCTTTAGGAGGAGCACAGCACTGGGTGCTGCGCCATCTTGCAATATGGCTCCTTTCTCATTAAATCCAGTGGTTCTCAAAGTGAGGTCCCTGGGCCAGTAGCATCAGCATCACCTGGAAAATTGGTAGAAATACAAATTGTCAGTCCTGCTTCCTAGGCCTGCTCAGACACTCTGGGGGTAGAGCCCAGCAATCTATGTTTTAACAAACCCTCTGAGTGATTCCCGTGGATGCTGACATTTAAGACTCTGCTATAATAAGCCCTAGGAGATTTCTTCACACTAAACAGTCCTTGGAAGGATCAGGTTATCCTGACAACATCTTGGACTCTTTAGAGAAAGGGAACTGGGTGCTCTGAGATTCTGCATTTTCATCTTCTGAGATAAGTGGATGTTAGGTCCTGCAAAGATGGCAGCACTGTTGTCAAGCCATTATGAACTTTGTAACCCACACATATGCCTCCAGATGGCTTCCTGGAGCCTGAAAGTCTGAAACAATAAGAAGACCACAAAGAAGAAGGACAATAGGTTCCTGTTCCAGCTGCCAGATCAACCCACTGAGTCAACACCAACCAACCCTGAGCTGTAACTTTCCACTCCTTGCCCCGGCCTATAGAGCCTGCTCTGCTTCCCACCTCCATGCTGACTGCCTTTTTGGACTCAGCCCGCTCGCACCCGGGTGAATAAACAGGCTTGTTGCTGCTCACACAAAGCCTGTTTGGGTTGCCTCTTCAATTGGATGTGCACTTAACAGCAAAACCTTTAAACTAAATCTTGTTAATGAGCAGGTAGGGAGCACTGACAGGTTATGGGAGATAGGGTTTGGGTCCATCCTCCTGGAAACCGTTTTGTCTTTGCCTTTCAATGAGGGGTTGACCATTAGAATGAGCAAATAATTGTTAAGGTCTCAGGAAACAAATATCTGTGGCTGTGATATATGGCTTCTACCTGCTAAAAAATGGCTTCAGCCACTGTGTGTAATTCTGAGAGCTTATTTCTTTGGAAAGAGGCCATGGCCATCAATGCTAACCATTGGGGGAATTTATGCCCCATCACCCAGCAGCTGCAGCCGTGTTAATTTCTCCAGAACGCACAGATGTGGACTCCCCTGACTGACTGAGGGGCCGTGTAACAAACAACTGATTTGATGGTCTGCTTGCTTTCTGAAGTTCTGATCATGATTCCTTCTTAGCTGTAAGAGATCTTCGACCAAAGCTGATGTATCGCAGGGGCACGTGCATTAACTCAGACACCCTGCCAGGTAAAGGGGGTAATTAACTGTGCCAAGATGCTCCAAATGGCTCTTTGTGGAGGTCATGGCACCTCCAGGGGATGCATGACACATTCCAACCTCAGACACTTGTTTTTGCATGTGAAATGCTTGGATGCCTTGGTATTGGGAGCTGATCATTTGCATTTACTAAGTAAGCCACCCAGCTAAGAAAGGCCAGAGACTTCAATGTGCTGCCCCTATCAATCACACCTGCTCAACGTGGGATTTGTTTGATATTTATGAGTCCCGAGGGTGGACCTTTAGACAGTAATTCCCAGTGTCTCTTATGATGGAACAGCACTCAATGGCAGGAGACAGCCCTGCTTTTCAGGATGTTTAAAGAATTCTAGCTCTTGGTGCCGTTAAGTACCATCAATGACACCCAGTTTGTCAATGACCATCAGACTAGGTGTTTGTTACACGGCCTCTCATCAGTCAAAAGAATCCACGTCTGTGCATGCTGGAGACGTTAAGAGGGCTGCTGCTGGGCAGTACATTCTCCCAGTGGTCAGGTCCAAGGCGCTCTAAACCTTAGTTGTGGATCATGAGACGATGTGGACCTGGTGTTGGGGGAATGGAGAGAGGAGGAGTTGGGGTGTCGGATGACTGGATGCGCCTTGCCCATGCCAGGGATGTCACATGGCAGCTCTTCAGAGGAGACAGAATGCCGGGAGAGAGTCGAACTGGAGATGCAGAGAAGGAAATTTTTCATGTGGGGTAGAAGGGGTCCCAAGTGAGCGTTTCCAAAGAGAGGGTGGCTGTGATAATTGAGCTTTGGGGAATATCTACGTTTAGGTGTCATGAGGCAGACACAAGACAATAATGGAGACAGATACGAAGTCACAGAGGCAGGAGGAAAACTGAGAATGCAGTGCCGGAGAAAACAATCAATAGTTCATTTACAAGGTGCAAGGACTAGTCAGCTGTCTAAAATGTTTCTGAGAGAATGAAGAAGACAGAATCAAAGATGAGCCACAGGCTGGAGTGACCATCGGCAGGAACAATGCTCCTTACTGTGGTCAAGGACAGAGGTTAGGGGTGAAACCAGCTCAAGGCCCCAGGGCTGGGGGAGGGGCTAGGAGGTGCTGGGCCTCAGGGACACCACCTGCCACCCTCACATCTCTAACAGATGCGATTATTCTCTCCTTCCCTGGACAGACATCGTTAGAGAAGATTTAATCAAGAAAGAGCAATGGCTTAATGGAGTCCATCCAGATGAGTGAGATAATGGCCTGACTCCTGCCTGCTGCACAGCCTGCTCACATAATTGGATGTTTTGGAGACTCCTCTGCTTCTATTAAGTTAACAAGCTGTGATTATCAGTGAGATTGCAGACAGCGCTGTCCCTCTGTTCTACTCCCACTCCTGCAGATCTCCTAGGTTTAGAGAGATGTGTCCTAAGTGGAGTGACTTTCTCTCTTCCTTCCCTGCTGGGTCCTGTTGATGGATGCTGGTCAGGCTCTTTCCATGTGGGGTAGGGGACACAGGGCACCCAGATCCTCCTGCCTGGCCCCACAGGAGAATTACATAGGTTTTCCCAGGGCTTGTCCCAGGATGCAGGCCATGGCTGCCATGCTTTGTGTGAAGCTGCGCCCCAAGCATGGAGGTGACTGGAGAAGGTGGGAGAGTAGAGTCATGAGGATGGTGGCCTCCCTGTCCCAGGCTGATGGAGTGCAGTGCGCGGGCTGGAGCTCACGCAGCCATCTTGGAACATGGGGAGGATCAAATATTGATGTGTGGGAAGCAAGATCAAGGAGTCCCCCTCCCTTATGGAGATGAACGGTGATCCCAGCCTGGGGCATTTCTCTATACTATTTTGTGAGAGAGAAGGAAACTCATGTCTTGTTGAAGCTCCTGTGTTTGTGGTTTTCAGTGGCTCACAGCTGATCTCACCTTAACCAACACAGCTATAGCACGTGCATTTCCTGACCCTCTGTGCGGAGCTGATTGGAGAAAGCAGCTTCCCTCCCAGCTGTGGCTCAGCCCTGTGTTCCTCAAAGTAGGGTGCTCATGACCCACCTGGTGATAGTTAAACGGCAGATGCTGATTGCTAGGCCTGGGATTCTGCATTTCTGACAGGCTCCCAGGGAATTCTGTGCTGCAGGTCTTACTGCCACACCTGGAGTAGCAGGGGCTTAGAACTCACCTGCCCTCTGCAGTCCCAGCCCAGGAGTTCTCATCCATCCTACCCAGGACATTTTCTGTCCAGCCCCGTCTGCAAGGGCAGTATCCAGAGAAAAGCAATTAGCAAAGAGGATTCTAATGTAGACATGCCTGGTGGGGAGTGAGGCCACCCCATTACTCTTCAGTCACAAGTGACAGGTAATATATTACTTCTCCTCACCTGGCTGCCCCTGTAAGCTTCACCTCACAGCGGTCTCCTTGTACCTGTAAGACAGGAAGCTGGGGTATCAGTGGGGGTTTCATATTAAAGGCCCAGCAGGGAGCCGGCAGATGCATTAGCAGTCTATTCCTGCTTTCCTAATCTGGCAGGTGGGTTATCAGGTTGCTCGCTTAAGATCAGCTCCATTTGTCCCTTATGGAAATTTGGAGACCGGAGGCTGCGGCCCAGGAACCCTAATTGTACCTGAAGACACCAAGCTCTCTTCTAGACAGCACGTCTGCCTGCAGTCAGAAGCCCTTCCTCTCCCGCACCTCCTCCTGTTCCCCGCTTTGGCTCCTGCACAGACTCTTGCTGTAAACGCTAATGGGGAAGCTGCAGTCCTGGGCTGGAGGGCTGGGCCTGAAGGAACTGTCACCCCGGCTTCTCTTTGGTTGGGGCGCACAGTCCTCAGGGTCCTTTCCGCGTTACTCAGTGCCCGGCAGTCAGCTGGCCCGGGCCTCGCCTGGCTTCTGGGAGGCATGCTCAGGCTTCTCTGCTTGCGCCTATGCAGTCTTCCTGGCTTAAAGATTTCCGCAGCTGCTGAGCCAAACATTCCCACTAATCTCGTGTGTGTGTGTTTTTAAACTGAATCAAGTTTTAACTTTATGCTGACAGCACAATTTATTTTTAATTTAAAAAAGTAGGTGCTTGAGCAATTTCATAACCAGCCTATGTACTACTCTTTTTATTTTCATCTTTAAGTTCTGGGGTACATGTGCAGATCTAGCAGGATTCTTACACAGGTATACACACCCCATGGTGGTTTGCTGCCTCCATACCCCCATCACCTACATTAGGTATTTCTCCTAACGTTATCCCTCCCCAATCCCCCCAACCCCTGCTATCCCTTCCCAAGCTCCCCACCCCCTGACAGACCCCGGTGTGTGATGTTCCCCTCCCTGTGTCCATGTGTTCTCATTTTTCAACACCCACTTGTGAGTGAGAACATGCAGTGTTTGCTTTTCTGAACTTGTGTCAGTTTGCTGAGAATGATGGTTTCCAGATTCATCCACGTCCCTGCAAAGGACATGAACTCATCCTTTTTTATGGCTGCATAGTAGTCCATGGTGTATATATGTCACATTTTCTTTATCCAGTCTATCTTTGATGGGCATTCCAAATCTTTGCTATTGTAAACAGTGCAGCAATGAACATATGTGTGCATGCATCTTTATAATAGAATGATTTATTATCCTTTGGGTATATACCCAGTGATGGGATTGCTGAGTCAAATGGTATTTCTATTTCTAGATCCTTGAGGAATCACCACACTGTCTTCCACAATGGTTGAACTAATTTACACCCCCACCAACAGTGTAAAAGCATTCCTATTTCTCCACATCCTCTCCAGCATCTGTTGTCTCCAGATTACTTAATGATCACCATTCTAAGTGGTGTGAGATGGTATCTCAATGTGGTTTTGATTTGCATTTCTCTAATGACCAGTGATGATGAGCATTTTTTTCATATGTTTGTTGGCTGCATAAATTTCTTCTTTTGAAGTGTCTGTTCATATCCTTCACCCACTTTTTGATGGGGTTTTTTTTTTTTTTTATTGTAAATTTGTTTTAGTTCTTTGCAGATTCTGGATACTAGCCCTTTGTAGGATGGGTAGCTTGCAAAAATTTTTTTCCCGTTCTGTTGGTTGCTGGTTCACTCTAATGATTGTTTCTTTTGCTGTGCAGAAGCTCTTAAGTTTAATTAGATCTCATTTGTCTATTTTGGCTTTTATTGCCATTGCTTTTGGTGTTTTGGTCATGAAGTCCCTGCCTATGCCTATGTCCTGAATGGTTTTGCCTAGGTTTTCTTCTAGGGTTTTTATGGTGTTAGGTCTTATGTTTAAATCTTTAATCCATCTGGAGTTAATTTTTGTATAAGGTGTAAGGAAGGGGTCCTCAGCTTTCTGCACATGGCTAGCCAGTTTTCCCAATACCATTTATTATACAGGGAATCCTTTTCCCATTGCTTTTGTCAAGTTTGTCAAAGATCAGATAGTTGTAGATGTGTGGCGTTACTTCCGAGGCCTCTGTTCTGTTCCACTGGTCTATATTTCTGTTTTTTTGTATCAGTACCATGCTGTTTTGATTACTGTAGCCTTGTAGTTTAGTTTGAAGTCAGGTAGCATGATGCCTCCAGCTTTGTTCTTTTTGCTTAGGGTTTTCTTGGCTATGTGGGCTCTTTTTTGGTTCCATGTGAAGTTTAAAGTGTTTTTTTTCCAGTTCTGTGAAGAAGGTCAATGGTAGCTTGATGGGGATAGCACTGAATCTATAAATTACTTTGGGCAGTATGGCCATTTTCACGATATTGATTCTTCCTAACCATGAACATGGAATGTTTTTCCATCTGTTTGTGTCCTCTCCTATTTCCTTGAGCAGTGGTTTGTAGTTCTCCTTGAAGCGGTCCTTCATGTCCTTTGTTAGTTGTATTCCTAGGTATTTTATTCTCTTTGTAGCAATTGTGAATGGGAGTTTGCTCATGATTTGGCTCTCTGTTTGCCTGTTATTTGTGTATAGGATGTTTGTGATTTTTGCACATTAATTTTGTATCCTGAGACTTTGCTGAAGTTGCTTATCAGCTTAAAGAGATTTTGGGCTGAGATGATGAGGTCTTCTAAATATGCAATCATTTCATCTGCAAATAGAGACAGTTTGACTTCCTCTTTTCCTAACTGAATACGTTTTATTTCTTTTTCTTGCCTGACTGCTCTGGCTAGAACTTTCAATACTATATTGAATAGGAGTGGTGAAAGAGGGCACCCTTGTCTAGTGCCAGTTTTCAAAGGGAATGCTTCCAGTTTTTGCCCATTCAGTATGATATTGGCTGTGGGTCTGTAATAAGTAGCTTTTATTATTTTGAGATACGTTCCATCGATACCTAGTTTATTAAGAGTTTTTAGCATAAAGCAGCTTATGTACATCTACTAAATTTATTTCTTTAATTTTGCTTCCAATTCTCATCAATTGCCATGGCTGTAATTGGGCTATAATGTCAAGCTCTTGGGTTCTTGTCTTTTCCCAATTGGTCTGTGTAGTTCCTGCTATCCTGTTGCCAATCACTGTATTTGAAAGGCCATCTGCTATTTTTTTAAAATAACATTTTAACAAGTTACATATTTACTGTAGAAAAATGTCCAGTCTCTCTCTGTATATATAAAAGAAGAAGAAACTCCCCTATAATGATATCATTGGAGACAACCACTGGGGATATTTCGGCGCAGGGATTTTCACATCATCTTTGTGAGCGTGTACGTGTGGGACACAGTATATTTGAGTGAAGGGTTTTGAATGAAAGTTGGCTCACTTTACGCACACTTCATCGTGGCCTGTGTTTTTGTTCAATAATATGATGTGACTTCGTCAAGTCATTAAACATCCTCCTTTGACAATGATGATTTCCTCAGGTGGACGTCAGAATTATTCAGGGTATTTTTAATAATATGGCTCTCTAGGCACTTCACTGCAGAGAGTAAATCGAAAGTCTGGATCAGAGTATTTTCTCACGTGATTTCTGAGTTTTTATTCATTCAATACCCTGTTGCTGAAAATGGAGGCTTTTTAAAATGGTTTCCTGTTGTAGATTAAAAAAAAAGCGTTTCTATCTGTATACATCAGCTATTGTGGATACATTCTGGAAACTGGATCAGTGGGCCGAAGAACCTTTATCATATCTGATGCAAATTCTCATTGATACTCCAGAAAGAAAAGACCGGTGAGCACTCCACAGCAGGGAATGGCAATGCCCATCTGCCCACAGCTTAGCCAGCACTGTGTGTTAAATGTTCCTCCTATCTTCCAGTTTTATAGGTTAAGTCACTTCTTCACTCATTCATCAGGTCTATTTTGCTCAACTGCTCTGGGCCACGCTCATTCAGGTCATGGAGTCCCTGTGGTGACTCAGGACAGATACAGGCCCTGATCCTGTGCTGCTCAGCTTTGTGGGAGAGTTCAGTTGTCCCTTGGAATCTACAGGGGATTGGTTCCAGGATTCCCTATGGACATCAAAATCTGCAGATGCTCAAGTCCCTTATATAAATGGTGTAGTATTTGCACATAATGTATGCATATCCTCCCATATACAGATGGTTTTCAACTTATGATGGGAAATTACCCATTGTAAGTAGAAAATTTCAGTTAGTCAAAAATGCACTTAATAATACCCTGATAAACCCGTGGTTTATTGAGTAAACATGGTTATATCATAGTTGGGCTCAGTTAGTTCAGGATCTCCCTCTCTCCATCTTTTCTCTGGGAAGGTGTCGGTCTGATGCATCTGGTTTCTAGCCCATAATCTCCCTCCCTCACAGACTTCTGGAGAAATGTCCATTGTAATCTGGTCATTGCAAACTGATGGGTGGATGGACAGATGGATGGAAGGAAGAGGAGACGGCTCAGACCAGTTACGTCAAAAGCACCGAGGGCTTCCCCACAAGCCCCACTCAGGGTTGCCTGGGAGGGTATTAATCATCTTCTCTCCCAGTCACTTCCTCTCCTGGCCAGACTTAGAGAGGTGAAGACTGATATCACACCAAGTGCAGCCTCACTGTCACCTGAAACATCTTGGGCAAATAGCACAGCAAAGAGAAAAAGGAGCTTCCAGGTCAGACACTGGTTTCTCCCCTAGTTACTATGAAGGAGCCCCGGGGAGGATTTGAAAAATTAACAATAGAGAGTTAAGTGAGTGAACTACTAAGTTTTTTTTTTTTTTAACAAATGGATAGAAATGAGATGAATTAAATAGAGTGATATCCCTGGGTGGTGTCTGAGGAGTAGAGACACTGCTGGTGCATGTAGAGAATGATTCAGGCTGTAGATTATAGTCTTGGCTGCACATAAGAGTCACCTGGGGAGATTTAACAATTCTGATTTCCAAACTGTGCCCTAGCCCAATTACATCAGGATCTGTGAAAATGAGGCCAGACAGAATCCAGTCATTGCAAAGCTTCCCGGATTATTCCAATGGGCAGCCTCTTTGAGAACCACTAGTTTAAAGTCCCCTTCTCATTGGGCTCTGGGGGTTTCTGCCCCACCCAGGTCTAGGTGCAAGGTGGGTGGCATATGGGCGAATCTTGGGGGAAGTCTACAGCTCTCCTGCTTCTGGAGTTGCTGCCTCTCCTGAGGCATCCTTCTTTCCTCCTTCCTCTTCAAAGCCATGGTCTCTGTTAACAGAGAACCTGGAAAATACCCTCTTCTTGGTGCTGAGTTCTCCTCAATAGCTGAAGTCCTGGATGGGCCTGGAGTGACATTTGTTTGTTGGACATTCAGCCTCTACATTCTTCTTCCATATCTGGGTCTATGTCTACATTCCCTGCCAGATCCTCTCCCCCAGTCCAGGACTCCAGATGTGACTTTACTCTGGGCTCCAGGAATGAGTGGGTCATGCATCCTAGCCTGGATCATTCAGATCTTCCATTTGGGCCACAGTGATGGGTTCAGGAATGAGCATGCAATTTAAGCCAGGACTCTGGCATCCAAATAGAGGAAAGCCTCATCTTCTGCTTGAATGGTTGAGGAAAGGTGATGGACCTTTCTTGAGACTTTTGAATCATAAACTGGGGGATGTTAAGGTTGGAGCTACTGGACAGAGCTGCTCTGAGCTGGTTCTGGCTCTACCCAACTCTAGTTTTTTTGCAAATCATGCTGAGTCTCCTCTCGGGGCTCAGTTCACTTGGAGGGATGATAAAGAACTTCAGCATGGAGCCAGATGGCCTGGTTCAAATTCTGGCACTGCCACTCATGAGCTGCATAACCTTAGGCAAGTTACTTATCTGTGCCTGCCTCAATGTCCTCCTCTACAGGATGGGAATCATGATTGTACCAGGTTCATTAAGCTGTCTTTACTCCTGAGGCTAGACTGAGGGTTAAATGGGGAGATTAATTTAAAGAGTGGAAAGTAATTATAGACACAGTGAGCCTCCTGTCAGTGCCAGCTCTTGCTGTGACAACTTTTGTACCTAAAGGGTTTGTGTCCTTCTACCTTGGGGCCTTTGTACCTGTTGGTCCCACTACCTGGAATGCCATATCCTTTGATTGCATGTCCTTCAAATGTTAGCTCCTTAAGCCTCGTTTTATGTTCCCAAACTCCCTGTAATTTTCCATCCTGATTCTATAGTTTGCAGTTGTGTGTTTTTAGAGTAGTTATTCCTCTTCTGTATCCTTCTCTAGACTGAACCTGAGGGCAGGGGATGAGTCTGTACTGCTGTGGCTTCTGTCTTCAATACCAACAACAGAGCCCAGTACATCAGAAAATACATGTTGAATGAATGAACAAATAGAATGGTCTGGCCATTCAGGGGCAACGTCTTCACTGGGACACATTAGGGACTTGTTGCCAACTACTCCTCAAACGCTGTTGTTCATGACAGACAGCGTCCTGACAGATGCAGTAGCCTACTGGTTCCCACGATCTGGCCGGGGCCTGCCCAACTCTAGTTTCTGTGCACCATGCTGCATCTCCTCGTGGGGCTCAAGTCAGTCCGAGACATCATCCAACATCCCAGAGATTCTAGGGCTGAGGGATGCCTGGGTGTGCAGGCTGGGCGATGCCATCCAATACTTCCTTCCTCGCTAGCCTTCAAGGATGAAGCAGGGGGGCATTTAGGACACCCTTTCAGCCTGTAGTGGGCTTGGGGATGTGGATGGGGTCTGTATTCTTGGTCACCTGACCAGGAGGGTGCTCGCTGCTGGACTTCAACACCTGCAACTAGCAACAGAGCTCCAGCAAGGTCCATGTGGAGCACTTGGGCCAACTTAAATACACAGTGGGGTGTAGGAAATGGGCTTTAATAAGCACATAATTATCCTTAAAGGGGACCTGTCCTTTTCCGTTGCAAATATACTTGGACATTATGAGCTTTTTAATTAAAACGAAGGTGAGTATCATTCCGCAGTAAGATCACGCAGAAGAAATGTGAGGTGGAGATGGTGCTAAACGGGTTTGGGTATTTATGATGCAAGGTAATTGCAATGCTGTTCCATGAAACCATTTTGTTCTTGAAAGCTGAAATTAGACTTTGCTGTCTTTAGAGATTCTTACTGCATTTCCAATTCATGGTGAACCATTTCTCAGTTCTCTGCTCCACGGAGAGCATTACGGACAGTTAACCTTTTGGGAGCAGAGATACTGTAACGGGATAGTCTAGTTCCCAAGCCCGTCCTATGGTGGGCAGCCTTGGAAGCATCTGAAGTCTGGTGCAAAGGATGAGGGGTGCCAGTCCTACCATGGCTGCAATGTTAGTCAGGAAAGATTGCAGAAGGGTCTTTCACTTCCTAAGGAACCAGAGTCCAAGGCTGTGCTGCACCGACAAGCTATGGTCTCTGCCAGGGACAAGTCATGGTTCTTTGAGTTCAAGTTGTAGACGGAACTGTGGCCCCTGATAAGCATCAGAAAACTTGGAAACACTTAGAAATGTAATGAATTTTCACTCCAAACTTTGATTCTTCCCTCTTGTTCTGACACGCTGTGCATGCAGTGTAAAGGAAAGGGGAGGAGGGAGCTTGGCGTAGTCTCTCTGCTTCCTCGCCCATTCTGGTTGGGTGTTCCCCTTGGGGTCCGGCAGAAGACACCACCAACCAGGGACAGCTTGTTCTACAGCGCCACCTTGCTGAATGATCCACAGCTTCATGAGTGTGGGCCCGCAGCAGGGAGAGCATTTCCAAGTCACTTTAACGGCAAAGGACAGAAAAGATGCCCAGGAAAGAGAGTCAAGATGCAGCATCACTTTCCACCCCCCTTTTCATGAACAGCCTTGTGAGAGGCCTGGGCTTCATCTTTCCTCTGACTTCTTCAGGACGGATGTGGCAAACAAGTGCTCCCTCATCTACCACCAGCTCCATTCTGGTTCCTGGAGATGCCTGAGGCATCCCATCTCAGGGCTTCTCTACAGCGCAGCTCAGCACTTATGACATCCCAATTAAGCCCCACCTCCAGTAATGGGAGGGAGTTTGAGGACTTGGCAGCAGGATGTAACCTGGGAAGATTTACGAAGCAAGTCAAGGAGGAATGTCTGTGTAAGCACTTTTATTAAATCTAAGAGATGAAGGCATCACTACAAGGTATTTACTGCACCTGTGAAGCTGGAAAAGAAATCCACTCAGGAGGGTTATTTTATTTAAACATCTTGATGTTCTTCTCTGTGGAAGATTGAAGGATGATGATTTAGAATGTGACATGCCGTATAAAGGAGGGGTCACACCAGCTCAACAAAGCACTCATCCCTCCCTTAGGACCAAGCATTAAAACCAAATGGATTGCCCTTCTCTACCCCATATCCCAGTTTCCAAACACGCTTCTCCCAGAGCGTCTGGCCTCAGGTTAGAAGGAATACTGGGCTCATGTATGGTCCTTCAATCTTATATCTGAGCCTGGGTCCAGAGTAAGCCCGTGTATGTGTTACATGTGTGTTACCTGTGAGTGGCCTGTGCCATACCTGTCTGGTCCCATGTGAATTGCCCATGGGTGTGACTGGACTGCCACTGTGTGTTACATGGGTACAGCTTACATGTATAATGCTGTGTGTCAGCTGTGAGTGCCATATGTGTGCTGTTTCCTTGTGTTGTATGTGCTGCTTATGTGTGTTGCCTGTGATTACATTACCTGTGAGTCCTTCCTGTGCACTGCCGTCTGGATGTTATCTTTGTGTGTGGTTTGTTACATTTATGCTGACGCATGTTAGATCTGTGTTACCTGACCACCACATGCTCCCCTGTGCTATTTGGTGTGTGTGCGTGTGCACATGTATGTGCATGTGTGATCTCTGTATGTGTACCTCCTGGCTGCACTTCTTTTGGTGTCTTCCCATGCATTCCTGTGTGTTACCTATATGTCACCTGAATTTGCTGCCTGTGTGTCACTCGCTTGTGTGCAGCCTGCACGTGCACTCGCCTGGGTGGGTCACTCGTGTGGTGTGTCACTGTTACAGTGTGGGCTTCTCCTGCGTGTGATCAACAGCACTGTGTCCATGCTGCCCATGTTACTGAAGGTATCACCATCTTTTGTCACTTGTATGTGTCACTTGCGTGTGTAGGTGCTTATTTGTGTGGCAGCGTGAGTCTCCTTTGCGTGCTGTCCTGTGTGTCACCTGTCCGTGCAAGCTGCTGGGTGTGATTCCTGTGCATTTCCTCTGTGACCTGTGTGTGCCACCCCGTGATTCCTGGGCCTCTGCTCCGCATGTTAACAGTTTGGTATGTCCCTCTACGGGAGCTACTCAGCGGAGTTTGTGGGTTACTTGTCTATACTGGCTGTATGGCGGTGTCGTGGGGTAGTGCCTGTCATGAGCCTCACTCGCAGGTTTTGCTGTCACAGTTAGTACCCCGATGTGATGTCTGGGTTTCATCCAGTGTAGGGCCTCGTGACTACTCACGTGCTCCGCCCCGCGGAACGCACCCTTCCCTCCACTGCGGCGCAGGCGCAGGGGCGGGCCGAGAAGGCGGCCGGCAGGAGACTCCGGGGAACTCCGGGTCCTCAAGCTGCTTCCGGCGGGGCCCTCCGGGTCACGGGAAGAGCCGGCCGCTGTCCTCACCGGGACCGGGACTGCATCTCTTCTCCTGTCCCTGGGCCCCTCCTTCCGCTGGCCGCGACCCTCGGGAAGGAGCCCCAGACCCTCGCCCTACAACCAGGGGACGTCCAGAGGCCGGGCTCGGGCGGCCCGCTGCTGCGCGGGTGGCGGGGGTCGTGGGCCCTCTGTGGACTCTGCCCCATCTGACCCGCCCTCTGTCCCGCGCCGACAGAGGTGGGGACAGCGGGCTCCACGGGTGTGGGGCTGGCATCGAGGCAGGGTCGGCCCAGGGCCACCTGCGCTGTTCTGAGGCCCCTCGTGCTCCTGATGCCCGCGCCGCCCGGCTCTTTCACAGCCAGGGAAACTGAGGCCATGAGTCCAGGCTCAGGACCTCGGAGGGGGAAGGGGTGAGATCCGGGTTCTGGATCCTGATCCGGCTTTGTGAGGATGAGAACTCCTCGGGCTGGAAGCCACAGGAACCCTCGAATGAGCTCAAGGAAATAAAAGCAAGGAGACTTGGCCTTGGCAATGCTGCAGAGCAGGGCTGGCTGCAGGCTCGGCTGGATCCAGGGCTCCAGTGATCTTTTTTAATCTCAATTCTGGGCCTTCAGCTGCTCTGGCAGCACTAATGACCCAATCTAGGGCCCCTGCCCCTCAGACTGCCCCTCAGCGTCCCCATCAATAGGACAAGATGGCGGCTGCAGTCCCTTCCAGTTCCTCTCACGCAAGAGGCTCTCCCTCGATCCCTGGGGCAAGTCCTGACATGCACTCTGATTGGACTGGCTGGGCCATGTGGCCAGCCCTACACCAATCACAGGTGCAGAGCACAACCAGGGGAAAGTGTAAGAGTCTTTCCCATTGGCCAGGGAGCAAACCCTGATGCTCACTCTGATTGGACTTGCGTAGGCCACATGACCAGTCCTGCACCAATCACAAAGCCAGAATACAGGGGCTTCCAACCACAGCCGGGACCGCAGGGCCCTCCATAGACCGAGGGCATTGGTGGGGGTTCCAGGGTCCTAGTCGGAGCTGCGCGGGCTCCTGAGTGGAACTCGGGCGGTCCTGGAAGGAGGGGAAGAGCCCCTCCACACATCGGAGTCTGTTCCCTGAGGCCCCATGCTGGGGACTGGGAATGAAGAGGGGTGGCACTCAGCCTCCTCACGCCTGCCCGAGCACCGTGTTCAGGCCACCAGGATGGTCCTGGTGGCGCTCGGCGCCCCTCGTCCTGCGTCTCCTGCAGGCCTGCGGGTCCCCGGCTGCCCCAGCCGCATGGCGGGCCGTGCCTCTCAGGGACAGTGCTGTCGGGAGTGGGCGTTCAGCCCCAGTGCATCCGCGCCAGGACCTGGGCTCTGCGGCCGAGTGCAGAGCACGCCGAGCTTTGGAGGTCTGGGAGTTCCAAAAGGATTTGGAATTTTTAATTTAATTGTCTGATGCGTGAACTCGGAAGCTGACATCATGCCCAGACGCCCCGAGGTATCAGCTGCAGATATGCACGTGTGCGCCAACGGGAGACTCCAGGCTGGGATTTCCGCTGGATCTGGAAATGAGAAATGTAACCTAAGGACACCCGGAGCCCCTGAATCACTCGGGGAAAATGACGAGAGACTCTGGTGGGAACGTCTCCTAGAAACAAGGCCTAAGACGGGGCGACAAAAGCCCCACAGCTGTGTCCAGATGGGGAGCACTCGCCCGTGCTGATAGGCTTGTCCCATAGCGGAGGAGGGTCCAGACCCCACGGCCAGGCGGGCCGCCCTCGGTGCGGGAGGAGGGGGTAATCCTTATCAGCAGCTAAGGCGCCGGAATCTGAAAAAGCCAAGGGTGAGCCCTGCGCAGCACCCAGACCTCCACATGCCTCCAGAAATATCCGATGCTGGGCCTTCCTTGAGATACTCTTCAACTTCAAGGCTCTTCTCACTTGGGCTCCTGGAAGCTGTCCCAGACCCCTAGTCAACCCTGCAGCTCCCTCCTCTCTGTCCCCGTAATGCAGAGTGTGGCCCCATTGGAGAGACTGTTTCCGCCCCCCTCCAGCTTCCCGTGTGCTGGAGTGTGTTGGAGTCGGTCGCCTCCACCTGGAAGAATGGGATTGCTGAATTGAGGCATCATGGGTCATTTCCAGCCCAGAGCATTTGATTTGAGTGGTGAGTCTCTAGAACCCGCTCCCTCTGGCACTCAGAGGGCAGCGGCAGCAGGGGCCCTGCAGTAGTTACAGTGAGCAGAGAATCCCTGTGAATCTGCCCTTGGTGCATGGCACAGGGAGGAAATGGATGGTGGCCTTTTAAGCCCTGGAGATTTGGGGATTGCTTGTTACTGCTCGAAACCTTTGCTTTGCATGGATTAGCCAAAGGCAGCTCTTGTAATAGAACAGGAGTCTTGGACAGCGGTCAGACATAGGTTCCCTTCCAGCCACATTTGGCTTGTCGGTTGAACAGGTCCAGCTGTTGTCCTTTTATCTTGCATTCCAGGGCCCAGAGCTGTAACCTTTATTCCCTATAACAACTTCTGCAAGGATTACTGTTCATTTATTACTTTCACCTGGTACATCTGTTTTCATTCTGATTTATTCTTACTTTGTTGATTATTTCCAACTACTTTTTAAATATTTTATTTCTATTTTGTTTCAATTCCTCATGTTTATGCCACAGAATTGGGGTTTCATTCTAGCTTTGCTGTCCATTAATCTCTCCTCCTGGCTCTCAGATGGTTTTTCAAAACTCATGAACATGGGTTAGAGCATCTCCAATGAGTTATCACCTCTGAGTGGAGAGTTCACAATTCATAAACAGGGGATCTTAGGCTCAGAGAGTGTGCTCCCTTAAATTGTTAGACCTGTACTTATGTCAGTAAGCCTGGGGAGCAGGTACCCAACTACTTCATTAATTTAAAAGCTTAGAAAAACAAATCTTATAGCACTGGCTGGCACTGTATGAATTTAAAAGAAGACATACACATTTAAAGGTATACACGGTAGAAATAAGTGATTAAATAAAACAAATATTCAGAATCACGTTCAGATGTTACACAGAACCATTCCACATCTGCCGCTGGTCAGTGTCTACATTTATAAGTTAACATGACTGGTTTCCATTAATCTCTGGGATGGTGCACACTCCCTGATTAGGGGGATCACATGAGAATCTACCCCACAGACTCTGAGGAACAGGCCTCAGACTGATGTGTGGAAATGACCCCCGTTGGTGAGAGTTAGCTGTGTGTCGGGAGCACCAGACACTCATATGCCTTGCCTGGTCTCAGTGAATCCTCGCACTAGCCTATAGGACAAGTATGATGTTGTCCGTATTTGTAGATGAAGAATCTAAGTTCCAGAATTGGCCATCTTGTATTTAATGGCGAAGATAGGACAGGTCTCTACTAGTACATACCACAAGGATACTGTGATTAGTGGGTACACAGAGTTGGAAAAGGGGGACACTGTGGGAACCACAAGGATGATATTGAATGGGTGTGGTTCATCCCATTCACCCTCAGCAGGGTGTGGGATCGCTGTTAATCTCCTGGACCTTGTTGAAGTCTCATTTATCATTCAACAGCTATTCATGGAGCACCTATCACATGCTAGGGAATGTTCTAGAAAGTAGGGATGAGACACTGAGCAGGTTAGACATGGTTCCTGCCCCGATGGAATTAATGTTATGGGGCAGAGGCTGACAATAAGCAAGTAACAGAATCATGGATACAGTGATTCCAGGGGGTGATGTGTGTTCTGAGTGATGCAGGGTAGTGGTAGGTTGTGTGTGTCTGTGCATGCGTGTGTAAGTGTGTAGATGTGTGCTTATGTGCAAATGCCAGTGCAGTTTGTGTTTGTGGACTTGTAAGTAGGGTTGTGTTTGTAAGTGTGGAGGTGTGTGGAGGTGTTTGTGTTTTTATGTGTGTGTGTACATGCATGCTAATTTAGAAAGAGGGATCAAGGGGAGCTTTCCTAGATTTCACAGCCAAGCTGAGGTGTTGGGGAAAAGTGTTCCAGGAACAGCAAATGTCAAGAACAAGCGAGCTAAGGTTGGAGTGTGGAGAAGAGAAACTTTCATTAGGGATGTGGGAAGCAATGCAGGTGGGGCCAGGTCCCATGAGGAGCAGCGGTCTGAAGTAAGGGGTTTGGGTTTTTATTCTGATTCCCACGAGAAGCCCTCGGGGCTTTTTCATCAAAACCCCATTTATTAAGGGTAATTAATATGTAATAATCTGCACAGATTTAAAATGTGTAAGTTTGATAAAGCTTTATAAGATTTGACATGCGCACACCCATGAAACCATCATCACAATCAAGGTTGTGAACATGGCCTTACTCTCCAAACCTTCCTCCGACTGATCCTTGCTTGCATGACAAACAGAAATTGCTGGCATTTGCTACCCTCCAGGAACAGCCTCCCACTGATGACTGATGGGAATTGGTGTATCAGTACCCCAACTCCCTCATCCTTGGGAGGAGATAACTCTGAGGCATGTTTTCTACCTGGATTTTCAGGTTTCCCAGTGGGATAAAGCTCTGGTTGCCAAAGAGCTAACACTTGAAAACAAATTCTTTACTAACTGCCTCCTCATCCTGCCCCATTACCCCTTCTCTCACCATTGTTTCCTGGGGTCACTTACCAAATACACTCCTTGTCCTGAATCTTTGTCTCAGGCCTGCTTGTCTAAGATGACATACATTAGAGGTAGACCTTGTAGGACCTGCAGGAGATTAGATGTGGGGCATGAGGTGATGAAGGAGGTAATGAAGTCTACAGTTTTTGGCCTGAACATGAAGGAAGCACTGCTGTAGAATCACGGATTTTATAAAAGGAAAACGTTCCAGAATTGGGAAAATACCAGTAAAATCTTGAGAGTCACATTATCTAAATTCTTCCTTGGCAGGCCCGGGATGATGGGCTGTGAATATTTATCCATCATTTCAACCCCAAACTGCAGATGTCTTCTGTGGGTCTTTTCAACCCTGCCTTACAGCAGAATCTCTCTTTCTATCATCTGTTGGCGATGGAATATTCAAATAACTTCCAATGAGCAGCATTTGTGTGTAAAATGTCCGGACACTGTCCCCCAAATAATTTCATTAGCCACCTCATTTTCAGTCACACATGATTTTATTAAAAGGTTCCTCTTAGGAATTAAATTTTCATGCTTGGTTTGCACCTGATAGTGAATTCATTGCAGAATTTAGTTGAATTTATTTCAGTGCTTTGTGAGTTAACAGAGTGTGTGCTTTTAACTACCAAATGGATTTCTTTAACTTTACCTTTGACCATGCCTGGGAATTGTCAAAGATATTCTGGTTAATAGACAATTAATACTGCAATTCTTTCTCTAATGGAATGTGTCAAAGGTGAAGTTAGCACAGTCGGTAGGCAGGAGTGGGAAGGTGAAGAGCCTGGGGATCAGTCTACAGGCCCCTTCCCACCCTGGCCTTGCATTGTCATTAGCGAGCTCACCCAGCTGCTGCTCTGAGCAACCCTTGATTCAAGCCCATGATGGTGTGTTTGGCAGAACAGTGGTCCCCAAATGTGCCCATGCTCTAATCTCTGCAATCTATGAATATGTCACCTCACATAGGATAAAGGCCTTTGCAGATGCCATTAGGGGTTTGGACCTTGAGATAGGGAGAACATCCTGGGTTGTCTAGGTAAGCCCAGTGTCATCACGTGAGTCCCTACATTAGGATAATCTTCCCCAGCTGGGTCAGAGAGATGAGCCAGAAGCAAGAGAGATTCAGTCTGAAAGAGCCTTACCCTATTGCTGGCTTGCAAGGTAGAGGAGGGTGCCGAGGCATGCACATGGCCCCTAGAAGTTGGGAAGGCGCTGAGCCAGCCAGCCAGCCAGCGGGCGAGCCAGCGAGGAAACGAGGGTCTCAGATAACCACAAGGAACTGAATTCTGCCAGCAACCTGAGTGCACCAGCAAATGATCCTCCCCTAGGGTCTCCAGAAAGGAACACAGCCTGCGGACACCTTGATGTTAGTCCAGTGAGGTCCACGTCAGACTTCTGACCTACAGAGCTGCAAGAAAATACATTTGTGTTTTCAAGCCTCTGAGTCTGTGGTGATTTGTTAGGGCAGCAGCGGGAATGGAATACAGGTGGTTATGGTTTGGTAAAGGAGAGCGGACCTTCAGCTTGCAGACTGGAAGGCTGCTCCACCTGAGGCAGGTATGTATGTACAAGCTATTGGGTGGGGAGAGCTGACCTTAGGATGGAGAATGGAAACAAATGTGGTGAGAAGGGTGGTCCAGCTGCCCAGAAGAGAACGTTG
>CAUYLG010020967.1:0-78957 GCA_963573385.1 Cacajao melanocephalus | reverse complement strand
GTAATTTTTTTAAGGTGGGGGCATGAGCGCAAATCTGCCCACTCACCCCTCCCCCCCCCCCCCCCCCGCCCCACACACGGTAGCTATGGAACCAGATGAACTAATTGATGGGGCTAACCACGCATACCATGCAGCCTTAGCTTATCTGCCTTGTGTACTTTCCCTTTG
This sequence comes from Cacajao melanocephalus, assembly GCA_963573385.1. NCBI lineage: Eukaryota > Metazoa > Chordata > Mammalia > Primates > Pitheciidae > Cacajao > Cacajao melanocephalus. The sequence continues at coordinate 78,789 of CAUYLG010020967.1, read as the reverse complement.
ACTTTCTAGAATCCATGTGATTCGCCTGGCTCTGGGAAAACCAGATCTCCAGAGAGACTGTGTCGCCTTTGGGCAAGGTTCCTTTAACAGAGGCAATGTGCTAGATTGCCTGTTATTGTGGCCAGTGCTAAAGCACTTACCGTTAAAAGAAAACAGTTCTGGTTAACTTTTGAATTTAAAATTCCCCTAATTAAGTACTATCTTAATTGAAGACAGAATAGATGCTTTAAAAGAATGTAGAAATCACATGGCCATTTTCCCACTGATGGGACAATATTGGGACTAAAATCCGCTGCCGAAGATATTTTTCTCCCAACTGTTAAAGGCAGAAACTTCTCCTTCTCAGAAAAGGCCTAGAGCCTGATTTCTACTATGTGGCTTAGAAACACCGTGTGCTTGCCGGAGAAACCTTAGCAAGAGAGAGAGTTATTCAGTTACTGCCTGCCGCGATTCATGATCATTTCTAACAGACCTGTTTCCCTGAACTATAAAGATTCCTGCAAACTAGACACACAGAGAGAGTGTAAGAGACCACTGATAAAAAGAGAAAGTCTGGCAACAGGGTAGCTGGAAGAGAGCCTTGAAATTAAAGGACAGATTTAAGGTTCAAATCCATTCCATACTCATCAGTCTGATGAATGAATTTCCTTTCCCGGCCAACGCACCAAAATGATACGGCTCCGATGAATGGAGGAACACTAGGGTTCCTGGTCTTCATGCCTGTTTAGATAAAATGACACAGACATATGTGGAGTGGTTTTAAGGAAGGGATCATTTAAAGCAGGAAGGGGCAAGAAGGAAAGGAGAAGGAGGAAGCTCCCCTATACAGAGACAGAGAGAGGGGTGCTCCAAAACTGAGAGAGGGAGCCCTCCCAATTTAATTTATATATATATATATAATTAAATATATATTAAATATATATAAAATATATATTAAATGTATATATATAAATACATATATAATATATATAATATATATTATATATATATAAAAACAAAATATATACATATACACAAATATATATTACTTCTATTAATACCTGTTGTCCTAGGAAAAGTTTTCAATATTTTCATTGAAGTTGTAATTTTTTTTCCTCTGGATAAAGTTTTGCCTTTTGAAGATTTATATTTAATAGAAGTTTTCATCATTGATGAAATAGAAGTTTTCATCATTGTGTGTGTTTGTGTGCATGTGTGGTTATTGTTTTGTATTCAGTTTTAGATTTCCTGCCTGCCTTTTTTTCATATCTTTATACAAAACTTTTCAACTTTGTGGCTATCTCCAACCTGACCTGTCTTACCTACAATTCAGATGTAGGTCTTAAAAACAGTTTTTCAAGACTCCTTATGTATTACTTTTTTGCTCTGTAGCCCAGGCTGGAGTGCAGTGGCATGATTTCGGCTCACTGCAACCTCCGCCTCCCAGGTCCTGGTTCAAGCAATTCTCCTGCCTCAGCCTCTCAAGTAGCTGGGATTACAGGAATGTGCTACCATATCCAGCTAATTTTTGCGTTTTTAGTAGAGACAGGGTTTCACCATGTTGGCCAGGCTGGTCTTGAACTCCTGACTGCATGATTCACCCTCCTCATCTTCCCAAAACACTGGGATTACAGGTGTGAGCCACCATGCCTGGCCTCCTTATGTATAATATTTATGTTGTCACAAGTAAAATTACTTTCTTATTATTCCATTTAATAGAGAAGATATTTTTAAGTAATTATTTTTTCCGATCATAAAACTATTAATACGGCTGTTGTCAAAATATAAAAACTTACTAAGAGGAAACAAAAAACTCAAATTATACCACACAGATATAGCTACTTTTATGTTTTTATACTTTTCTGAGCATACCCGTCTACTTACATAATTTTATATTTGGTGTTTCAATGTATACAGTTATGTAAGCATTGCTCAAGACATCTAATCTCTCTTTTTTTAAAAACTTTTATTTTAAGTTCAGGGGTACATTTACAGGTTTGTTACATAGGTAAACTCGTGTCATGGAGGTTTGTTGTACAGATTATTTTATCACCCAGGTATTAAGCCTAGTACCTGTTAGTTATTTTTCCTGATCCTCACCCTCTTCCCAGACTTCATCCTCTGAAAGGCCCCGGTGTGTGCTGTTCCCCTCTATGTGTCCATGTGTTCTCATAATTTAGCTCCCACTTACAAGTGAGAACATGTGGTATTTGGTTTTCTGTTCCCGCATTAGTTTGATAAGGATAATTGTCTCCAGCTCCATCCATGTCCCTTGTTCGTATTTATGGCTGCATTGTATTCCATAGTATATAGGTACCAAATTTTCTTTATCCATTCTATCATTGATCAGCATTTACATTTATTTCATGTCTTTACTATTGTTAATAGTGCTGCAATGAACAAACATGTGCATGTGTCTTTATGATAGAATAATTTTTTTTTGAGACAGTCTTGCTCTATCACCAGGCTGGAGTGCAGTCATGTGATCTCGGCTCCCTGCATCCTCTGTCTCCCAGGTTCAAGCAATTCTCCTGCTTCAGCCTCTCGAATAGCTTGGACTACAGGAGCATGCCACCACACCTAGCTAATTTTTGTATTTTTAGTAGAGACAGGGTTTCACCATGTTGACCAGGATGGTCTTGATCTCATGACCTCATGATCTGCCTGCCTCAACCTCCCAAAGTGCTGGTATTACAGGTGTGAGTTTATATTCCTTTGGGTATAGACCCAGCAATGGGATTGCCGAGTTGAATGGTATTTCTGTTTAGGTTTTTGAGTGTATATTAGTTTGGCCATTATGGAAGACGGTGTAACATTTAATCTTTTTGAAAAGATAATTTTAAAATACATATAACATTAAAAGGTAGAGGCACCATAATCTATAAAGTCATCGCCCTCTTGTTAGATATTTAGATTACTTCAATTTCTGTATGGCTGTTAAAAAGTGCTGTCAACTGCAGCACATACTTGCATAGATATCCTTTTCATATGGCTAATTACCTGTTTAAAATTATTGCTTCAAGTAGAATTACTGTTTTAAAGATGTACATTTTTTAAAGCTAATTTTTATATTTTCAACGTTCTCCAGAGAAGTTTCATACTAATATATACACTCGTCAATACTATAGACATATTCCATGGCAATATATTTTATAATTTGCTTCCAATGCTATTGAATTAAATATTGTTTATTCTGTTCTATTTTTTCTTATTTCTGTGGCTTAGAAGGGGCAAAAAAAATTTCAGGAAACATTGAAATATTGAAATGGTTAGATTGATATTTCTTTTGATTTTACATTAGAGAAAATTGATTTCTGTCTATATTTCCCCATAATAATGTAAAGAAGCACATTAGATGACATTAGATGAGAATTGAATGCATACTGTTTCCTAAGAGCCAGGAACACTTGGTACTATAATTTACTTATGATTTTTATGTTTGTGTGGGCTAAGACGGTATGATTGTCTATCAAAACTAAGCTTTTCCTAGACCTGTGTACATATCGATATAGCATAGTGAATATTTTTGTCTTTTAACATTAATGGGAAGAGTTGATTATATACTCATTTTATGTGATTTGGATCAAGGGGTTGGACAAACAGATGAGACATTCTTTTTTGTTATAAATATTCTTCCTTTTTCACAAGCAAAGTGAACCTGAGTAAGAGATATCTCGAAATGTACTGACTTTGGCACTATCCAATTTGGGATTAGGGTCTGGCACTATGTAAGTCTAAATGACCTAGACTTTGGAGTATATGCTGATGTCTGACTATTGCTTCATTTATTTTGAGGTCACAGAATCTGTGGGTAAGGTTGTGATTTCACCAGAAAGAAATGGAGATAAATGTCTACTTTAAAACATTTAGGAAACCAATCAGCCCCATAGCTTTTAGTGGTAGCCTTAGCCAGACATGAGGTTAAAAAAAAAATCTCTCTGAGTCTTGGGGTTTGGGTAGGTTCAGAGGTTAAAGTGGACATACTCCACGGTTGCTGGGACTTGGGGAGAAACTCTTCTTAGATGGAGGTCAAATACCAGAGAGGAATGTCAGATATTGGCACAATAACAAGCAATGTAGAGTCCTGACATTATTCTCTGATGGTTCTTTTTTTTTTTTAATATATATATTTTTTATTGCATTTTAGGTTTTGGGTGGTTCTTATCTTTTCATATGTTCAATTCTACAAAAACAAAAATGTGTTATGAAACGTTGCTGCTCCCTTAACGTGGTCTGCAAGGGATTAAAGTTAAGGCCTGACTCACGTTTAGAACAAAACAATACAGGAGAGAGAAGCAGCCTGCAGTGTAGCAATTCGTGGTGGCCACGACAGTTCACAGGATCCGGGAGTTCAGGGCCAGAGAGCAGGATTAGGATCCGTAGTGCAGTGGGTATGAGTTTATAAGCATACCTCAGGAGGTTCCAGAAATAATTAGAAAGGAGATTATAGCAGAAAAAAATGTTTCTGAAGTCAAATGAGATGAAGATTTATAGTGTTAAGAGTCGAGCCTTAAAAGAAAGTGTGCGGCCAGGATCAATGGCTCATGCCTGTAATCCCAGCACTTTGGGAGGCTGAGGTGGGTGGATCACAAGGTCAGGAGATCCAGACCATCCTGGCCAACATGGTGAAACCCTGTCTCTACTAAAATACAAAAATTTGGGGCGTGGTGGTGCACAGCTGTAGTCTCAGCTCCTCTGGACGCTGAGGCAGGAGAATTGCTTGAACCTGGGAGGCGGAGGTTGCAGTAAGCCGAGATTGCGCTACTGCACTCCAGCCTGGCACCTGGCAACAAACCAAAACTCTGTCTCTATTAAAAAAAAAAAAAAGTGTGACCCAATACCTGATGTAATCTTGTATAATCTGTTTATTTTAATTCCCCCATACTATTACAGTAAACTTTGTTCTCAGTATAATTAATAATCTTGTTTTCATTTTCTTTTAAACCATTTTGGGATTATCTGTATATAGTTACCAGATTAACCATTTTAATTAACCAAATTCAGTGACATGATTGATTTAGCTGAATTGTATCTCAAGGAAGGGATATATTTGATCAGTTGTTTTGGAATGTAAAAAAGACAATTAAGTCCACCTTAGCTCTCCACTTGCCAAATTAAAACATGTAGGTTACTCCATATTTTCTTCAAATCTAAACAACAAGCCCTTTATATCTTTCCCTGGTTTTTTTTTTCTAAATTATTTAAAAGTGCTCATCTAAAATGTTCAGTTATGAAAATGAAGTTTGATTACTAGATTCTAAGGAGTGGTCTGGCTAGTTCTGAATATAAGGAATCACCACTTTCTGAATCTATTTGAGATCAGCAACTGAAAAGAATAATCATCATTATCAAAGTTTGTATGTTTAGAAGCTTAGATTATTCATAAAAGAAAAATGTCATATACTAGACTTCAGTAGTCAATTTCCTAGTGTGTTAAAGATAAACAAGATTAAGAAAATGCTATTTTGATTCATCACTAAGAATGAAATAAAGATATTAATTCACACATGCATTGAAAGTATTTAAATAAAACATATCTGATATATACAACACACAGACGGAGTAAAGGTTGTTCATGAGCATTGAACCTGTCTGCCTTCTTTGGAAGGAAAAATTGAAGAGACTATTTTTTCTATTTTTTTTCTTTTCTAAAGGCCTTTTCATTGCAACAGAACAAACAAAAATACATTTAGCTTATTTCTTGATCATTTCTTTGATTGCAAAAAGAGAGGGCACTAGGTGAAGTATATCCTCAACAAAGGACTCTGCTATAAGATGAACCCAGCACCTTCATTATAAAAACAATTGTAAGGGAAGACAATATAATCACTGAGAGAAAATGAAGTTTCACCTTCCCCTAAATATTTTTATTAAAAAAAAAAGTGTTTATTAGCTTTGTAAAAGATGGTCCATGGTCTTGTAAGGCACGTCTCATTACTGTGTTTCTGTGAACACATGATTTCCAAAGGCAACTTGTGGCAACTTATTAGTGTTTCTATATTTGATCAATATCAGATTTAAATTTGTTTTAAGATTTGGTACAAAACATGCTCATTTACTTTCAAGTTATGAAAAAAGATAACATTTTATTCTTTTTAAAAAATCTACCTCCTATGTGCTACTTTAGCTCAAATACTAAAATTTTAAATAGCATTTATGACAAGATTATCATTCTTAGCAAAGAAAGAAAATGAACTTGGGTTTCAGGCTTTAGCTTTTTCACAGGTTGTCAGAATTTCAGCAGGAACTGGATACCTGTACAAGATGGTCCAGGAAAAACACAGCCACTCTAAACAACATTCTTTTTTCCTGACCTTTTATATGAGAGTCAAGAAAGGATATGGCCAAATCATAACTCTACAAATCCTTCTTAGGCCCTATGTTGTACATAAAGGATTTGCGATAACAACAGAGGAATAAATGTAGGATGAGAAGCAGAGTGAATTGAATTCATTGTTTTCTACAAGAATAAACATAAAGATGAAAATACAAACCAAAGAACCAATATCTGTCGATTCGATGTGGCTTCCATGGATACTCTAACAAACCTGTGACATTTCCATACAAATTCATGGAATAGGTAAAAACTTCTGTAACAGTTGCCCTCTCTTTCTGGAAGATAAATATTGTCCTCTTTGCTTGTCTTGCTTCCAGACTTTATTGCTAGTCTTTTCTTTCTATTTCAAATTGTGGTATTTTAAGATACCATAGAAAACAAATGAGTAAACAAACTTCTACACTCAAGCAGGTCAAACAGTCCTTATGTAGACAATGCAGATGCCATATTCTCTACCTTACTCAAGTTTATGTTAACTGAAACCAGCCAGGCAGAGATGAACACAAATAGAGGCCCCAAGTTGATGAGCCTAATTAGAAGAAGGAGTTAAAATTTTACAATGTTCGAATATTAACTTGCAGCAAGACTCTTTTTATTACCATGAAATCCATACTTAATTTTAGTTGCTTATCTCAGCCTCTCTATCTCCTTAAAGGAAAACTGTTTTCTTGTTCAAAATCACACTTTAAAACCAGAATTAGTCAGATTTCCCAGAGAGATGAAATGGGTCTTCTGATTAATGTTTTGTTTGGGTGTATATCACTTACCCCAAACAGAAAGCCTTGTTGTAGAATTGAAATGTCTTTAATGTAGGCTGTTTACTGTCATGTTCACACTTTCCCAGGAAACTCTAAAGTGGCTCTGCTGTTGATGGTTACCTTGCTCACTACGGAGAGACCTGTTAATCAAGTATCAGAATCAGTCTTATTGTTAATTTTTGTTGGGCCGTAGATTGACAGAACAATTGGTGGTGACATGAATTAAAATCAGCTGTTGCCTGCCACCCAAAACTAAATACGTCTGTTAAAAAAAAAAAGTGAAAATTTTAAACATACAGAGCACAGGAAAGAAAAAAAAAACCATGAACTCTCAAGACTTATTTGAAGATGTTATTCCTAAGGAAGCTAAAGATCAATTGAAATGATACAGAGAAGCTAGCTTCCAGAGAAAGTAGATGTTTACTGAGAATCCCAGATATAGATGAAAATGCTCTATAATAAGAAAAAACTGCAATCACACTAGTTCATGTAGCTCTAGGCTTGAATGGCACAGAATATGCAGTTTTGCAGCAGGAACTCCAAATGCCAATATTACCTTCATTCAGAGAGTTGAACCAAGTGAAACATTAAAGTTTCTATTTGTTTTAGAAAAATATTTCAAATGCTTCGGAGTTTTTATTTAACCTTCATTGTTAAAAATGCATGAACTTGGTTCTGATTTGTCTATTGGATAAGATGTGGTTCGTGATTAAAACATTAAGTACTGGATTCCTTAGTTTGGTTCAAAAGTTTTTCTAGTTTGATCTAACCTGGAGTTTAAATTTTTCTAGGTGAAATATTGCTTCATTATACTGTTTCCAAGCAGGAGGATGGCAAACCACAAGGAGATACTTGGAGGAAGTATGAGCCTAATACACCACTCTAACTGTGAGTATGGATTCTTTTAAGTGTATTCCATTAGATCAAGTACATAAAGTTTGATAAATAGTATGCAAACTAAGCAAAACCTTAATCCCAAAATCAGGTGGTGAGGATGTGAAGGAATTAGAACCCTTGAACATTGTTGGTGAGAATATAATGGTGGAGCTGCTATGGAAAACAGTATGGCAGTTCCTCAAGAAGTTTAAAATAGAATTACCACATTATTCAGATATGCCACTTCTGGGAATATAGCCAGCAAAAATGAAAGTTGGGACTGGAAAAAAAATTTTTACACTTATGTCCATAGCATATTATTTATAATAGTTAAAAGATGAGAACAACCCAAGTGTCAAAAACAAACCATTGACTAATAGATAAACAAAATGTGGGGTATATAAGCAATTAAATATTATTCGACTCTAAAAAATAAGGCACTTCTGACGTGTGTTACAACGTGGATGATCCTTGACATGCTAAGTAAAATTGATCACACAAGGAAAAAATACTGTAAAATTTCATTTATATGAAGTACTTAGAGCCGTCACACTCATAGAGATAGTAAGTAGGTGGTTGCCAGGGGCTGGGGGAAAAGGGATATGGAATTTAATAGGTATAAAGTTTAAGTTTTGCAAGATGAAAAGAGGTCTGTGGAATAATGGTGATTTATTTAGCACAGCAATGTGAATATACTTAATGCCACTGACCTGTATACTTAAAAATAGGTGAGATAGTCAGTTTTACATAATATATGTTTTACCACAACTGAAATTGGAAAAAGTTGTTATTCAGATGAAATTATGAAAGAAATTTTTCTTCCATGTTTTGTGTCATTACCCTATAATATTTCTAAGAGGTGATGAAAAAATTTTCTAAGAAAATATTAAGGCCCTATGTATTAACAATCAGTTTCTTTTTTAAAAAAGTAATTAACTTTTAACCTCATAGATGTGCAATATCAAGTAGAATCAATATCTGATTAATCAGCTTTAACTAAATTTTTTAAAATAATTCAGTTACTTATCACAATATAAGAAATATCATGCTTTCATTATTGTTGTAGGTATTGAACTCTCATTATAGAGCAGGAAGTGAGAAAATGTATTTTAAACAAGGCATCTCAAAGTAGGACCTACTTAGGTATCATACATTTAGGGTGAATTTAAAAAGTTGTATTCCAAATGCTCTGATCATGGGAATACTGAAGTATTGTCATATTTTGAAAACCCATTTCATTTTTTAAACAGCTGTTTTAAGGTATGTTTACATAAAATACACCTATTGTAAATGTACTAATTTAATGATTTTTAGTATATATAAACAGTTGTGTGACCATCACCACAATTTCATATTAGAACATTTTCATGACACCATAGTATTCCTGTATGTCTGTCTGTTGTCAGTTTACACGATCACCCCCAGGCTTAGGCAAGCCCTGGTATGCTTTCCTTCTCCATAGCTTGCCTGTTCCTGAAATTCCATGTAAATAGAATTATATAATATGTGGTCTTCTGCATCTGGCTTCTTTTACCTAGCATAAAGTTTTGAGATTCATCCAAGTTTCAGTAGTCCATTCTTTTGTATTGCAGAATAGTATCCCATTGTGTAAATATTACCACTTTGCATTTATCCACTTTGATAGGCATTTAGGTGTTTCTAGTTTGTTATTATGAAGAATGCAGTTATTGTTCACATTCAAGTCTTGGACAAAAGTTACCACTTTTTTGGGTAGATATTGAAGCATGGAATTGATGGGTGATCTGGCTTGGATCTGTGTCTCCACCAAATTTCATGTTCAATTGTAATCCTTAATATTAGAGATGAGGCCCATTGTGAGGTGACTGAATGATGAGGGTTGATTTCTCGTGAATGATCTAGCACCATTCCCCTGGTGCTGTTCTTACAATGCTGAGTGAGTTCTCATGAGATCCGATTATTTAAAGGTATCTGGCACCTTCCTCCATGCTCTCTCTTGTTCCTCTTCTGACTGTGTAATATACCTTCTCCGCCATTGCCTTACACCTTTATTGTAAGCATCCTGAGGCCTCCCTAGAAGCCAAACAGATGGCCAGCATCATGTTTCCTATAAAGCCTACAGAACCGTGAGCCAATTAAACCTCTTTTCAATATAAATTGCTCACTCTCAGGTATTTCCTTGTAGCAATCCAAGAATGGCCCAATACAATGGGTATATGATAGATTTTGTGTTTATCTTATTATGAAACTTCCAGGTTGTCTTCTAAAATGTGTATACCATGTTTCATTCTACTTTAATGTTTCTTCACATTCCTACCAACTATTGGTATTATCAGGCTTTTTGATTATAGCTATGCTAGTGACTGTGTAACTCATTGAAATTTTAATTTGCATTTTCCTAATGACTAATGACGTTGAGTGTCTTTTAATGAGATGATTGGCTTTTTAATATTTCCTTTGGTAAAACCTTTTGTCAATTTTCAATTGTATTGTCTTATTGATGAGTGATAAGAGTTCTCTAAACATTTATGATTAAGTCTTTTATCAGATTTATGATTTGTAAATATTGCCTCCCTGTCCATAGCTTATTTTTAATAATGTCAAGAACAAAAGTTTTCATTTTTATGAAGTCTTGTTTGTTACTTTTTTATTTCATGAAATGTGCTTCGTGTGTCTTACCTAAGAAACATTTGCTAAAACGAAGATCACTGATAATTTTTTTCCTATGATTTCACTGAAAGTTTTGTAATTTTAGCTCTTAACACGTAGGTCTATAACATATTTTTAGCTGATTTTTATGTAGGATGTGAGGTAAGGGTCTAAGTTCATTTTTGCAGATGAATATTCAATTGTTCTAGCACCATTTGTTGTATAAACTATCCTTTCATCATTGAATTGTCTTTGCACCTCTGTCAAAAATCAACTGATCATAAACTTGCAGGTTGATTTCTGTCTGTTCTTAAGCTAATACCACATTGTTTTGATTAGTATAGCTTTAGAGTAAGTTTCAAAATTGAATGGTGTAAGTTATTCTCTGTTGTTCATTCTAAAAATTGTTTTAATTATGCTGTCTTTCATGTTCAATCTAGAGATAAATATAAGGAGAACTGCTCTCCTAATGATATGAAGTCTTCCAAACTGTGAGTATGGAATTTTTCTCCACAGATCTTCCTTAATTTATCTTGCAAAATGTTGTAGTTTACCATGTACAGGTCTCATATTTATTTTGTTATATTTATTCTTAAATGTTTTATTATTTTTATATTATGAATAAACAACTTTCTTAGTTTCACATGCAAAATTTTCATTGCTAGTATACACAAATTGAAGTTACTTTTACATTTATCCTGTGATTTTTTTTTAAAAAGTTTACATTGATCTTTTATTCTGTGATTTTATTAGTTCAATTATGTTTTTGGTACATTTTTTAGAATTTTCTATATATAACATTATATTGCTTTTGAATAAAAACTATTTTACTTCTTCTTTTCAAATGTCTATGACTTTAATTGCTTTTTCTTACCTGAATACATGGGCTAGAACCATCTCTGTGTTAATAATAGATATTCTGGCCTTGTTTATGATCTCAGAGAAAAAAAAACATTATCTTGCATGGTTAAGTATGATATTAGTTGCAGTTTTCATAAATGCTGTTTACCAGGTTGACTATCTTTCCTTCTAAGATTTTTGAGTTTTTATCATAAATAGGTGCTGAGATTTGTTAAATGTATTTTCTCTGTTTAATATCAATAATTCTACTAATTGGTTTAAAATGATAAATACACTTGCATTCCTGGGATAAATCCCACTTGATCATCATGCATAATCCATTTTATATGTTGTTGGAATGTGTTTGTTAAAATTTATTAAGGGTTATTGCATCTATATTTATAAAGAATGTTGACCTATAGTTTTCTTGTGATATTTTTATATGGCATCACTTTGAGAATGATATTACACTCATAGATGGTTTAGAAAGTATTTCCTTTTCCTTTATTTCCTGAGTTTGAGTAGGATTAATACTATTTTTCTGTAAATATTAAATAATTCACCTGTGAAATGATTGAGGCGTGGACTTTTCCCTGTTAAAAGATCTTTAATTACTAATTACTAACTCTGTTTCTTCTTTTCTTAATTTTAAAAAATATATTTAGGAGGTACAAGTGCAGATTTCTTATATTTATGTATTGCAGAGTGGTAAAGACTGCTCTTTTGGTGTACCCATCACCCAGATAGTGAACACTCTATCCAATAGATAATTTTTCAGTCCTCAAATTTCCACCCTGCCTCCCACCTTTCATAGTCTCCATTGTCTGTTATTCCACTTTCTATGTCCATGTGTAGCCATTGTTTAGCTCCCACTTATAAGTGAGAACATACAGTGTTGATTTCTGTAACTCAGTTTCTTTGTAAATCCATCATATTTCTGTGGACTTTATTTCTTCTTGAGTTAGTTTTGGTAATTTGTATATTTCTAGGTGGCAATTTGTGTCTTTCTAGGCACTTGTCCATTTTATTAAATATCTAAGGGATCTACATCAACATGTTATGGTATTCCTTTGTGGTTAATTTTTCTAGGTTAGGAATGATATTCCTCATGTTATTCTTGATTTTTGTCATTTGGTCATTTCTGTTTTCCTCATTCTGTAAAGCTGAAGTTTTATCTATTCAATTGATGTTTTTTAAAGGAATCAAATCTAGGTGTCATTGATTCTCTGTTGTTGCTCTGATTTTTATTTTCTCTGGTCTTTATTATATCCTTCCTTCTGATTACTTTGGGTTTCTCTAGTTTTTCAAAGTGGAATAGATTATTGATTTGAGATTTGTATTCTTTTCTAACATAGACCTTTGAAGTTATAAATTTGCCTTTGTGAGATTGAATATAATGTGTATTTTGCTATTGTTAGGTGAAGTGTTTTATAAATGTGAATTAAGTCAAGTTAATGTCCAAGACTTTTATATCTTTCCTGATTTTCTCTCTAGTTGTTCTAGTAATTATTGACAATGAGGTGCTAGAATTTCTAACTATAATTTTTTATCTATCTCTTCTTTCAGTTGTGTTAGAGACTTTGTTTCATGTATTCTGGGGCTTTTAAAAATTAATATGGACATTATGTTTATCTGATAATTACAATTTGCAAAAACTGTGTGTGTGTGTCCTTTTACTTTCATTCTGTGTCTGAATTTAAAGTATGTCTCTTGTAAGCAGTATATCATTGGGCCTGCTGTTTTGCTTAGTTTTACAATCTGTTTTGTTGATTGGTGCTTATTCCATTCACACTTAATGTCATTGATATATGAATTTACATCTGCCATCTTGCTATTCATTTTCTTTAAAAGTCTTATGACATTGTTTCTTCACTCTTTCATTTCTTTTGTATTAAATACTATTCCATATATCCTTTAAGTTTCTCTGTAAATTTTTAAAATGATATGTTTGAAAGTTATTTCCTAGAAGCTGCTCCAGAAATTACAATATATATCTTAATTTATCAGTATTTACCTCATACTGAAACTCCTTAAATATAGTTAAATATAGTAATTTTGCTCCATTATACCTTCATTTCTCCACATTACTTTTTTCTAGTTTGTACATATATTTTCGATAGGAATATAGAGTTAGAAAAGAAAACACAAATTACTTAATGTTTCATATTTATTCACATATTTCCCATTTATTGTGCTCTTCCTTTCTTCTTATGGACTTGGGTTACCACGTCCTTTTCTTCTACCTTTTCAGCGCTGCTAACAATAAAGTCTCTCAGCTTTTATTTATCTAGGAATGTATTGTTTTCATATTCATTTTTGAAGAATAGCTTCACTTTAAAATTCTTGACTGACAGCTTTTTTTTTCTTTCAGCACTGTGGATATGTCCTTTCACAGCCTAATATTTCTTATTGTTTCAATGGGAAGTCAGCAGTTTATGATACTGCTGTTCTCTGTACATGATGAGTCACTTTTCTCCTGTTGCTTTCTAGAGTTTTTGTTTGTTTGGTTTTGGCTTTCACTAGTTCAACTATGATATGTCTAGGTGTGAAGCTCTTTGTTTTATTCTATATGGGGCTTGTTAAACTATGTGGATCTCTTGGTTAATTTTTAAGAAATCAAATTTATGATGTTAGAATTATTTTCTTTTTTTGCTCCTCTTTTGTTTGTTCCCCTCCTGAAACTCCCTTACACATATGTTTATATATGTAATACTTTTAATAGATTTGTGTGAATTTCTTCATATTCATCAATCTGTATTTATATAATTCCTATCGATCTGTCTTCCAATTCAGTGATTCTTTCTCTTGCTGTTATATACAACCTGTCATTAGTCTGATTTAGTAAAATGTTATTTCAGTCATTGTGCTTTCAACTCTAGAATTTTATTCAGTTCTTTTCTATAGTTATTATTTATTGATATCCTCTTTGATGAGTCATTATCATTGTATATTTCTTTTATATTTTAAAATTTCTTGGTTATATCTATACTAGCTGCTGTGATAGTAGCAGCTAGTATAGCTATAACTAGCTATATATATATATATATATGAGATTATATATATATATGAGATTATATATATATATATGAGATTATATATATATATATGAGATTATATATATATATATATATATATATATATAGTGTTTTTTTGTTTCTGTTACTTTTTTTTTATTGTACTTTAGGTTCTGGGGTACATGTGCAAATCATGCACTTCATCTATATCTGGCATTTCTCCCCAGGTTATCCCTCCCCACCCGCCATTGTCCCTGCCGTAACATCCCCCACAACTGACCCCAGTGTGTGGCTCCTCTCCCTGAGTCCACGTGTTATTACTTTTTGAGTCAGGGTCTCACTCTGTTGTCCAGGCTGTACAGTGGTATGGTCACAGCTCACCACAGCCTCGACCTCCCAGGATCTGGTGATCCTCCTACCTCAGCATCCCAAGTAGCTAGGACTACAGGTGTGCACCACCATGCCTGGCTAATTTTTTTGTATTTTATGTACAGTTAGGGTTTCACCATGTGCCCAGGCTAGTCTCAAACTCCTGAACTCAAGTGATCTGCCTGCATTAGCCTCCCAAAATGCTGGGATGAGGTGTGAGCTACCACACCCGGCTAGAGGTTTTAACTGCTAAATTCATCATTACCCACTCTGAGAGAATTTATATAGACTTCTTTTTATGTCTCGAGTATAGGTCATACTTTTCTGTTACTTTACCTAATAGTTAATTTTACCTGTTAATTTGCTGGGTCATGATGTCTGGTTGTTTAGTCAAGCATTATTCTGGATGTTTCTGTAAAAATGTTTTTGAATGAAATTGAGATTTAAATCAGTGGACTTTGGGCAAAGTAAATTACCATCCACAATGTGAGTGGACCTCATCCAGTCAATTGAAGGCCTTAATAGAACAAAGACTGATCTCCCTGATAAAGAAGGAATTCTTCCAGCAGACTGCCTTTGCACTTGAACTGCAATTCTTTCTAGAGTCTCCAGCCTGCCAGCCTACACCATCAGATTTTGGATTCACTAAGGCTCCATAATTTCACAAGCCAATTTCTTAAAATAAGTCTCTCTATATATTTACACATCCTATTGGTTTTGATTCTCAGGAGAATTCTGACTAATATAATTTGCATAGCTCATAATGTTTTGTTGAAAAGTAGATTATATAATATATGTAGTAATTTTGGAATCTTATTTTATTAACTTGACTGGATTTAGTTTGGGGAATCTGTTTCTGCCACACTGTATGGCATTGATGTCTCTGTTCAATTTTTAAAATGTTATTCTTATTTTTAAGCTTGGTTTTCTAGAGCTTTCTCCTGTTTTTTCATACTTTAGAGGTCAGCTAATGATTAATCACAGGTTGTGCTTAAACATCTTGAGGCTGTGTAAGGCTTCCAACCTCTGCCAATGGATGTGTGAGTCAGTCAGGAAGCAAATTCAGTGTTATGATAACATGACTCAGTTTTTCTAACTACACTTCATATCAAGTCATCCCCCTCTAGCAGCAATGCTGCTAGTTTTCATGGCTAGCCCATCCTGGTTACATTAGCTGTACCAGAGTTACAGACTCTTTCTGTTCCTATACAAAATTAAGCAGTCTTTCAAATAAATGCTCCTAAATCTATTGTTTGCCAATGGTCAATTTCCAGAGAATTAAAGTGGTTATGGCAATTTTGTCCAATTTTATGAATGTTTGTCTGAAAGAGAACTGGTTGATTTCTGTACTCTGCTGTTGCTTGAAGCTTCCTTCTGAAAATCTATTTTTTTTGAATCTGCATCTTTCACATATATCATGCATCTCATCCAAGGTTGAATTGGCACTTTTGAGTCCTTCAATCTACCTTCTGCTCTGACCACTCAACAGCAAATGTCACAGAGGTCCATTCTTAGTCCTAGTCCTTTCAACGTTAACTGTGGCCTATATGAAGTTGTAGAAAGCAAACTTGTCACATTTGCCAAGAGCCCAAGGCGTAAAATGGAAACTAATTACATAGATGACAAAAATCAGAATTTTATCAACCAGTTGAAAAGCAATAAGGATCAACATAAAAACCAGTGTTTAGATTCTGAAGACCAATTGCACAAGTATCACTGACTGGTTTGCAGTCTCTCTGCACTACTTCTTTCCCCTATGTATATCTCCCTAACAACCTAAATGGGGGAATCATTTAATGCCTACGTTCAGGTTTATTTCTTGACTATGCATATGATGTATAAGCTTTCATGTCAGGTAATGTTCATGAGTGTGTCTATCTCCTTGCTTGCTTCATATATCAGGTACTCACTGAATAGAAGTTTTATTATTGCCAACCAAGTGTTCTTGGATTCCTCTTCTACTTCCTCACACTTTGTAAAAATTCTCAGTATCTGTTGTCTGGGTATGGTAGCTCACACCTGTAATCTCAACACTTTGGGAGGCCGAGGCGAATGGATCTCAAGGTCAAGAGATGAGACCATCCTGGCCAATATGGTGAAACCCTGTCTCTACTAAAAATACAAAAATTAGCTGAGCATGGTGGTGCGTGCCTGTAGTCCCAGCTACTCGGGAGGCTGAGGCAGGAGAATCGCTTGAACCTGGGAGGCAGAGGTTGCAGTGAGCTGAGATCGTGCCTGCCACTGCACTCCAGCCTGGTGACAGAGTGAGACGCTGTCTCAAAAAAAAAAACAAAAAAAACAAAAAAAACAAAAAACTAAGCATCTGTTTATAGAATCACAATTTTTCTTTCCTCTGTTGTCAAGAAAATGAGGAGAAATGCTGGCTTCTCCTTATCTTTCGTTCACTTTGCCATTTTATATTAGTTATTTTATCTGTGAAATATTACTTTGTAAATTTCTGTTTCCACTAACCTTGCCAGGCTCACATCACCTTATACCTATATTATCACAAGCACCTTGTAATGCTCACCTGACATTAGTCAGAACATGCAGTGGGGTTTTCAAGGATAGGCAAGAATGAGTTCAAGTTCTTTTATTTTTATTTACTCCTGAAGCCGCTATAAAGCAGGAGGCAATGTATATGAAAAAGACAAAAATGAAAATGCTTGGTCACAGTTTTCAGATTTTCTTGGTATCTTGTGGAAGCATATTCAAATTGCAGTCTTGGTGGCCCACATGGTTTAAAACATCCACTAGGACAAAAATGCCAAGTATAATGATATCACTGTCTTTTATAACTCAGGTATATCAGCACTCAGAAGTGAGGTATTTTTATTATATAGTACTGTAATTCTACTCCTCAGTATGCCTCATGTTCAAATAAAGGGCTTGGAAATTCTTGCTGTGTTTGTAGACATTGTCTATATTCACTGCCCCCTATTCTTTTTCGATTCACTCCTAACATCATGTACTTTAGCTTTTGTCTTCAATATTCTGTTCTGAGTATATCCTCTTTTTTAAATCTTCAATTAACTCTATATTGCTAAATCCTATGGCCAATTTTTTGTCCTCATCTTATTTGTGCCACCTAAGAATTTGGCACAGTCTCTCAGTCCATCCTTTTTGATATGTGGTCAATTAGCTCCCAAGATGCTGTTTGTCTTCCATTTGCTCTTCCCAAGGCACACTTTATTAATCTCCATTCCTATGTCTGGCCCAGTGAGGCTCACCTGCATGGATTACATCTGTAGGCTGTGTGCCTTCTGGCTTTCAGTGACATCCAGTCAATGGGAAGCCCTAGTAAGAGATGAGAGGAAGAAGAATGAGGTCAGGTATGTATTTTCTTGACTCCCTCCCTTGAAAGTTGCCTTGAGCTGATTATATGCCTTCTCTCACAGTATTGAACTCTACTCAACTCTTTCTCTCAATTTATAATCAACTCTACCCAACTGTCTCCCTCAATTTATAATAAACTCCCTCCTTGACTCATCAAGTCTAGAGACAACTAGCATTGGGACACTTTACTATCTCCATTGGTTTCCTAAACCCACACCTTTGTAAGCAATTTTCACTACTTCTCTCTCTTTTCACTGGTATCACTCTACACCAAGCCTCCTATTTTATATGGGTTATAGCACTAACCTCATGATCTATTTCAGTTTGTGACCTCTTAACTCTATCCATGAGTCTGTTCTCAACACAGCAGCCAGAGTAACCCTTTTGAAATCAAAGTTAATATCAGGTACCACTCTGTTTCAAAGCCTTTTAGGAAAATTCATTAAAAGCACAAACCAGAGTTCTTATTGTTTTCTGGAAGCCCCACATTTTCTGTTTTTTTTGACCCCTGTGAATTGATTTCCTGCTGTGTTCTCCTGGTTTACTCCGTCCCAGAGTCACTAGCTTTCTCGCCATTCCTCCTACAAGCTAGTATGCTTCTCCTGCCCTAGAGCTGTTAGGCTGATTATTCTAGAACACTCATTCCCTACAGACCTCAACTCTTTTCTCACATATTACTTTATTAATAAGGCCTATCACGCTTTACCTTTTAAAAGTTAGAACCCACTCTGTTTCTTCTTATGAGGAAGCAAGTTCCAGGAAGTCAGGGATCTTTGCCTAGAACAGAAATTATCATACACATGGTAAGATAAGTTTAAGATATGTAATTGTTGCATGAATGAACATCTCAGCTTGGGGGCAACCTCCTTTTATGTGTGCCTGTGCTGCGGGACCCAGGATTTTTCCATTTAGGTTCACTGGAATCTTTCACCCTTCCTAGAGAATTTCTGATCTAAGCTCATCACAACGCAATTCCTCTTTCATGTTATTATTCTCTGCTGCTCAGGAGACATTATCTTTTGGATACTACTTCAGTCTTCCATAAAAATTCTGGCCAAATGCAATTTTCTCCCACTTTTACCAGATGTATTCTAACATCAGATGAAGCATCATATTAAAGTATTGTGTCATTTGTAATACACACACACACACACACACACACACACACACACACACATATGTATGTATTTCTATGTGTATATATACATACTGTCTTTCCAATCAAATTATAAGCTTCTCAGTGATAATCACCCCATGCCATTTTTTGGTCACCTCTGAATGTCATATAGAGAATGTTGAAAAGATATTGTGAAATTAAATGGAATTTGAATTTTTTTTCTTTTAACAATAATATACCTTTAATTTATTCAAACATACTCAAAGTACTTTCTCAAATATAAGATCAAATTTTGCTAAATTTATGTGACTGTATTTGCTGTTGTTATAAAATTCATTATATGCCTACCTTGAAAACTTAATTTCTCATAAATTTGTTGTGAAACTTTTTTAAAAATTAGATTTTTTTGAGGTGTTTAGATTTGAATAAATGTAAGAAGTCTATAAAGACTAAGGCCCTCAGAAAATACGTCATGTGCTTGTTCTGGGTCAATCACATATTTGCAAATTACATACAAATACAGAATAATATCTAAGAATTCTTGTCTTGAATAAATTACATGCTCATTAATGTTCTAAAAGTGACTCCACATGTGTATTGGGATATGGAGTCACTTGTCCAATTTGTGTTTATTTCCTAACTGTGTTGATTTATTGATTCCACATAGGATTTGGGAGGCTGGTGATTTTTTACAACATCTAGGTTACTTTAATAACATCTTTATTTAACAATAAAATATTATTTTATAATATCATTATATATATGAGTCTGGGAAAAGACATTCAGATACATTATCTCCAAGTTATTGTACTGCCTACTGAATTTGATTCTTTACCAGCTTTGTTTCTAAAGCAAAAAGGAATAAAAAAGAAGTGGGAGAGATGAAAGGACAAAATTACAGTTGGGCTATATTGACCAGTGCTATGGAGCATGTGTCTCTTTTCTGTAATTAGATTTCTATTCTTTTCTTGATTGATATTTTGTTTAACATTTGATAATTCCAGAATTGGTTTTCATTAATTCCTTTCAGTTCTCAAATTGCTTAAGAACACTAGAGAGTCTTAATCTCCTGTTTAAAAACTAATGTGGTTGGTTTAATTTTTAGTATTTTAATATTCTATCTGTCTGATTTAGTTTCTGTTGTTTTGAAAACAATATTTTGGAATGGATTATTAAGGACCATGTAATTTTCTTCCCAACCCTTATTCTAGATTATATGTTCAAAATGTTATGCTGTTTGGCAAGTGCCCAGAGTCACACTACTTAAGGCTCCCACCTGGTCTGCCTCCTGTCTAATAACATCTTTAATAACATCTTTATTCAACAATAAAATATTATTTTATAATATCATTATATATATATATATATATGAGTCTGGGAAAAGACATTCAGATACATTATCTCCAAGTTATTGTACTGCCTACTGAATTTGATTCTTTACCAGCTTTGTTTCTAAAGCAGAGCAGTGGTTCCACCCTGCTCTCCGAGCCCAATCTCACAACCTCTTGCCTGTTCTTCTCTGTCACTTCTCTGCTCTCTACCTCTTTCAGACCTCCTATACTTCTCCTTTTCAGACTTCAACAAAGTTCACATAAAAGAGACACATGGCTGAAAGAACACATAAGTGAAGTCCTTTCAAAACTAAGTACAAATGTCAGAGCTCTCTCTTTTTAGTTCATTTAGCAGCAATATAACCCAGTGGTTAAAAGCACAGACTCTAGAGTTTGAGTTTGTATCTGTCTTTGCCTCTGTTATATAATCTTGGTCCATAATTTCCAAGAGCTCAGTTTTCTTAATTGGAAAATTAAGAGAATAAAAGTCCCTACATGATAGGTTATCATAAGGATTCCATATATTAGTATTTGTGTTAATACATAAATACTTAGTTGTAACATATAATATGTAAGTACTTAGAATAAATTTTTGCCCCTTGTGCTACTTATGCTATTACTATGTAATTATCAGCATGTTAGTACACTATTACTATCACTATAGCTACACTATATAAATATACATTTTAGCTGATACTATTATTATTAAGCTTATTCATAATAATGAAGGGGAGATTATTCATGGCAAATTATGCTAGATTATATTCTGTTACAGAAAGATTTATTAAAAACTTATGAAGAATCTATCCTTGATCTTTAAGCACACATACAGAGTCTACTGAGACAAAACAGGGCTACAAAGCATCATTTGTGTTGGCCATACTAATAATTTGTTGCAAACTTTTGATTGCTTCTTCTGTTCTTTGTTAAAATTTGTTAAATTTGCTTTTATCTTTGAGGAAACATGATACCAACATCTCCAAATCTGTAATTTTACTGTGGTCTACAGTGTTAACTAAGCAGACTCTACCAAAAAAAAAAAAAAAAAAAAAAAAAAGGGTAGCAAGTACATTGAGGGAGAGATGCCAAAACTATAGACAATTTAAGCCTACTAGAATTTTCACTCTTCACAATTTGCCACAGCCATATGAAAAATCAATGTCTTCCTTTCCAATCACATTATTATTACTGGGTCTTTTTCATTACTTTTGCAATCTGGGGCATCTTGGCTACAAACTTAAGAGATTCTTTTCTCTCAATAAAAACTGAAGAGATAGCAAAATAAAGGCACAGACATGTATAAATTGTACACTTTAGTATATGGATTGATATGTTAATCATAATATTAGAGATACAAGAAGGGACAATTACAATAATTTTACCATCAAAGAATCTACTCACATTCATTTTGTACCAACAAAGTTTAGGCTGTGGTGAATAAAATAGATATCATTCACTTTATCATTGCCTTAGGCATCACACTAGGTATAGGGGAGAGAAAAAATGAATACGACACCAGGTAGGTCTTCAGAGCATGGTGGGCGACAAGCCACAGCTGTCAAGAACCTCCAGCTTAGTTATCAGATTAAAAAAAACACATACATGTAAAAGGCTTGTCTTGAAATTCATTACCAAAAAGCTAAGGCTTGAAGACTATCACAAGCAAAGCCTGAGTGAGAGAGACTAGACCTCAAAGAGTACATTCTTTGTGTTTGCATTTCAATAAAGTTCAAAATGAGACAGAACTAAGCTGTGGTGTTAGTAATAAGAAAAGCATCTCTCCCTTGCTGGGGGTGGTGACTGGAAGGGAGCACAAGGGTGCCTTCTGTGATGCTGAGCTGGGAATACTTAGTTTCTTGATATGGGTGCTGCTTATATGAGGCTGTTCAATTTGAGAAAAAACACTTATGATTTTTACACTTCTCAGTATGCATGTTATATTTCAATTAAAGAAAAATCTCATGACTGGTTAGAATTCCAAAAACATTGTTCTGATATCCTGCCAAATGTCTAGAGAGAGCCACAATATCATCCTCTTGTTGTTCTCTTCCTCTAGAACTCCTGCCTTTCCTCAGGGCTAGCCTTGTGTCTTCCTGGGCTAACTCAAATGTAACAGGGAGCCAAGTCCTTAGGGTCCACCAAATATATATTAACATGTGGATTTCATTGGTTTCACAGACTTAATTGGAGGTTTTTCGAAGCATATAGAAAAGTGGTTTACACTGTGATAAGCAGGTAACTTTAAATGTAATAGGTATTATTGTTCATAGACACACCCTTTGTCTACCATCATGAAGATTTCTTGTATCTAGTTATAGATTCTCCCAGTGTTTCTCATTCTGACGTTTCTCCTCTATATTATCTTCCTTCCATATCACATGCTCCTTGTGTACATTTTCTATCCTCTGTAGTTTACCTGACTCCAGCCATCACTGCAGGGAAATGTTCTTTGTGTTGACTCACTGCTTTTTGGCAGCATCTCACTCCAGTCACACACCAAGTATTGCATGAGGCTTTTCTGATGCTATGGCCTGGGATGGCAGGAGAAGCCTGCACGCATGCAAGACCCATAAGTGCAGGAGTTAATATCTGACACAGTCCTCAACCAATAGAGAACTGATGGATGTTACTCCTTGTCAGTCTTCAAGCAGACAATTCTACGAGGCATTTTATATGTTTCTCAGAGCTTCCTGGAGTGATAGACATGTGATTGACTGGATAACACCCCTCCTTTTCCTACCTGTTTCTGTTATTGATTGCTTATTCCTGATCACTGTGATTATTTTTCAAATAAACTATCTTATTAAAGTTTTGAGGCATTGCTTTCTGGGGGCCATGATTAGGACCAATTGGTATTAAAAAGTAGATGTGCAGGATAGGATTCCACACTGGAGGGAAATAAGAGCCTTAGTGGGAGAAGACAGTGGGATGAAGATGAAGCCTAGGCACATTGTGGCATCACAATTAGTAAGTTTCTCCCCTTTGGTGGAATAGGATGAGGCTGGGTGAAGGGTAAAGTGCTGGGGTGTTCAGTGGTTCTAACAATGCTATGGGGACAGTAGCAATTTGAAGGATTGAGGAATTTACTGGCTGCTGTTTATATGTTAGAAGTGTGGAAAATTGAACCTATATGTATATATCCAAAATAGTTAAATTACCAACTCTCAAATTAAGGCCTTCAAGGTAGCCTCTAGAGGAACCTTTATATCCTGCAACCACAGAGCAGATTTTACTCACAATCGGACCAAGGAGTTTCAGAGGAAAGTCCAGGCTTGAAAGGTTTCCTGTGCTTTGTCTATTGGGCCTCAAGCAGTCTCTTTCCAATCATTGCAGTGCTTACGCAGTGCGCTATAGAGACCAAGGCGGCAAGGTGGAAGCCATGCATGGTTCTGGAAATATGTATGCCCTCTTCCCAAGGCTGACCTAGCTGCTACACTTCTGAGTACCCAACCTGTCAACATCAGAGACTGGTGATGACTCTTCTATGTAAGATCATCCTGAAGAGACTAGGCAGCCACTTGGATGTCTTTCCACCTTGGAGGGAGCAGCAAGACTTCATTCAGAAATCGATATTGGCTCCACATCTGCTTTTACTTCCTTGCTCAAAGTTCTTTTACCCCCAACGTCATCTAAGAGAACAAACAATGCCTTGTTCATTGGCATGGATTTGTTTTTTCACAATATTGTCTCCAAATGAAGGATTCATTTTATAGTGATGGATATGTGACCAGGGAATTCTTTGGCCCTCATATAAATATACTCTTGCATTCCCCAGAAGCAGTCAGTTTAATAGAATGAGAATAGTCTATTTCAATATTTGCTAGGTGCTTGCTTGGAAAGAAAACCTTGCAGTGTTAGAGTACTAAATCAATGTGCTGTTTCCTCAAAAGCTAGAACACTTAAGTTGAGAAACAAGCACTGGAATAAATGATTGGCCCCTCTCACCACCATTTCCAGTGACCCATTTGTAGATTTTTGGCTTTCAAACTTAAGTTATGTACTTTCAACCTTCAATGTCCGCATTCCCCAAGATAACTCCTTCCACCATGGGATAGACTAATAAGGAATAACATTTATTCATCAACTCCCTTTTTTGTTGAGGATTATAGTAAAAGGTGTTAACTTTCATGTATTTATAGGCTTTGCATGTGTGCAAACCTAGCAGGCTTCCCGTAGAATCTTATGCTATAGTCATGTTTTCTATTGGACATAAGATTTCTACTCAGCTTGAAGCTATGACTATTGCCAGATCACTTCAGAACCCTCATGTCAGTGGACCAGAAGACAAAGAAAGAAGCTCCTAAGTATGGTGAGGGCATGGAGTGTTGTTATATTAATGGCAACAGAAAGGAGTATACCTGGAACTCAAGGTATTAACTGAAGCATTTCTTGACATTTCTATGCCTAGTGATAATAGTAAATGGGCAATTGAAATAATTCTCAATAAGGGCAAAACTAATGAGGGCTCAGACCCTTCAGTAGTGGAAAGTCTGCATCACCCCCATAGGCAAGCAGCCAGATTAGCTGAAGGCTTAGCATGGGAGAAATTTAAAATAGGTGATAAAGGCAAGAATTGATAAGTATCAATTAAGACCTGGTGATCAGTTGCACTGGAAAAGGGGGAGAATAGGGTCTTGTTTCACAACCTTCTCTCTACCAAGTGATTTGAAGGTCAGAATCTAGAAGACTCAACTAAAGATTGGGCTTAATGAAAGGCAGGAACATAGCAAGGAGTAAACTATATCAGATGACTCTTGTTCACTCACTCACATTTTCTTGACCTTGTCTCTGATTCCAGTTATAGCTCCATCAGATTAATTCTGTGTAAGCTTCAGTTTAGCTGGAACTGACAATCTTTTCTCAAGCATGCACCAAAAAATCTTTCAAGCCTTTGTTGATTCTGTACCATGGGATGCTGATGGAGCCTATTCAGAGCATATGCAAGCACACCTGAAATGTGAGGGTATTCATGCCCTCCGAGCAATGCTTTACCAATGGGGCGGGGATGGAGGATGATCAATAAATGCTTATTTTTTTTAATTTGTCATCTTCACGTGGAAATTTCTTTGAGATGCAGCAACATATTGGTTTTTCCTCCTTTCTAGTTTCAATCTCTGTGGTCCCTCACTCCTGCTCCCTGGAACCACCTTTTGATAAACTCCTTGTATCTAAGTTTCTGACTCAGGTTCTATGCTTGGTATTAAAAACATACTTTCTTCCTGTCATTTCATTTAAAGCATCTTCCTCTCACTTCTGATGTCTTGGTACCAGCCACATCTCTGCCCAGAGTATATCACTTGTCCTCAATTGGCTTTTGAAAGTAAATTTTCCAAATAGAGAAATGTCTCTCCTGAAGCAGAATTCAAGTATCTCTTTTTATTTACTGGCTGATTTTCCTTAGCCTACAACTATGCTCAAGTTATTCCTATGTAAAATAGCCATGCACACATACACACCTACCAATGTAAATTTGAAAACAAAGTCGTAAAGGACACAAAAACTATTCACTTGACTTTATGGCTCTCTTCTCAAAATAATAGTGACATTTGTTGAGTGTTTACTATATGCCAGGTGCTATTTTAGCCAATTATATACAATATCTCATTTTATTTTCACAAATCCTTGGGAGGTACTATTACTATCCCAAATTGTAATAGCAAAAACCTGTGTTTCTGTTATGTTAAGTAACTTTCTCAAGGTCCAATCTTAAATGTCCAACCATAGATTAAAACGCAGGTCTCTGCCTCTGGAGTTGCATAATTAGTACATCAGGGTTGCCTTAAGAACATGGATACTGTTTTCAGCTCTTTACTTCTCACTTTCCTCCCTGTTCACGACAGTGACTTCCCACTGAAATAGCATTTTCTAGGGTCACCAGTATGCCCCCAAAATGCAAAATCCAATGGATACTATTTATCCCAGACATCTGTAGTGTTTGACAAAATTGATTAGTTTCTCATCTTCTTCTGAATTTTTCCTGACTGTATCTCTTACTGTTTGTTCATGATGTTTTTCATAGTGTTTTCTTTTCCTCACATTTTAACTATTATGATTACAAGCTTTAGTGCTTAACTATTTTTCATTTTATAATCGCTCTTTGGGTAACGGCAACTACTTTCTTGCATTGACCTCTTAATGCATTTACAAAATCCAAAGTTTTACCTGAGTTTTCTCCAACGCATTTCTGTAAAATTTAAATAATCATTGTCTCCTAAAGTTATTATTATTATTATTATTATTATTATTATTATTTGTCTTTTGGCTTAGTCATCTCCTTGTTAAAGGTAGAAATTTGGAATCTGTCTTGAGGTCTATAGGAAAGTTGTTTCAGACTGTCCATTTTCCCAAATATCAACTTTAGGGAACAAGGCCAGATGTCCTTAGAGAAACCTTAGCTCAGTCGAAGTCTTAATTGCAGGAGCTAAGATGTATCTGAATGCTTTATGCTCAGTGAGAGATAAGAATGACTTCAATGGGATATGTCTTAATGCTTTAGGTTTACTTTGCAGGTGATTGTCAAAGTACAGTTGTTTTGGAAGTTGGGGAAAAAAATCTTTTGGGGAAAAGCAGCTTTCTGTTAGCCTTTAACTGCATGCTATCATTTTTACTCAATGGTGATATTTTTTATTAAAACATTTTCTGCTAGTCTGTTGCCACCTAAAAGCTTTGAACTATAGATATATAGAAAAAAATCTGTTCTGATTTGTCTTAGCCTTGGGACCAATCTTAATAGAATATGCAGCAGTGTTTATTTGCAAGCTGATTATGAAACTTGTTTTCATTTAAACTCTTCTTGATGTATTAACCTCATTTAGAATTTTAGAGTTTTAGATTCTTTGCAACTGATTAAAAGAAAGTGCTGTTGTCCTTCCAAGAATAGAAACTGTTCTTCCCTTCTCTTCTATGTGGAAGTCAGTTTTTTGAGATCACGTTTGTTTTTGTCTTGATACCTCTACGGTGTGAACAGCTTTACTTTGACAAGTGGTAATCATTTGAAGGGAGGACAATAGAGACAGCCACAGAAGCTTTTTGGAATTACCAAATGCATGTCCCTTTCTGTATTGTCTTTGTCAGCCTTGTCTACTACTTAAATAGCAGAAAAAACAAAGTTATTCCACCTAAGAAGAAAAACATACCTATAAACTCTCATGAGTAAAATCAGATGAAACCAGATATTTGGATGGTAGAATTGCCTTTCATGGGCTGCAACTGGTCTCTTCCTGGGGCACTTCAGACTACATGGGAACACATGGACCAATGACAATGTTCCCTAAGGTCTTCTTTATGTGGCACCAACAAAGATGTGTTTGGATGCCAATATAGACCTTGTGTTGTTCTACATGTTCTTTGTGCTATGTTGACTGCAAAGGCATTACACTTACCTGATTATTCATATTATTAGGATTAATATTTTTTAAATAATAAAATGGTCTCATCCACTTCATGAAATGCTAATACTTATTTCATGGGTGTGTGTATACAGAAAATGATTTTAAATTTATGTCTATATCTATATATTTAAAATCAGTGATTGGCTTTGTGACTGAAGCAAAGAGTATCAGAATGAGATGATTTGAAATTATTTTCATATTTATAGTCTTACCACATTGATATTAAGAATTTGGTTCTTATTTTACCTGCTATACGCATTCCATACTATATCGCTGTTTTAAAATATCATTCCCATAAAATAATTGTTGACTTTTACATCTTTTTTCTGCTCATAAGCAGAAGATACAAATAACTTAGATGACCAATACTTTTTAAATGTAGACTAGAAGTATTTTTAAGCAAAGATCATTTAGTCTAACCCCATAAGAAAAATTAAAGACTTAAATTATTAAATTTTGCTGTGACTTCTTTATCAACACTTTGTGCTTTAACTGTATAAGAAAAAACTCATTTTATCTCTGTTTGATAAATATTTTAAAATGCAATTCGGCCCATACACACAGTTTCGCTCTTCAATTACTTTTCCTCCACACTGACAAACCATCTAACGCTATTTAATGGTCTCTCCTAGAGCACTTCACGATTCAGAGTCTTCCAGCTGTGACAAATCAAAAGGCACCTATGTATTCTTTGGGGTTTTTATTTGCAAAAATGTCAAAAATTCAATTTAGTTTTGATTTTGATGTGCATTAATCTTCACAACCTTTTATGCATCAATTAACTGGTAAAAGTTACCAGGGCGCCTCTTCACTGAATGCGTCATGAAGGCCTTTAGTCTTTTGTTTCTTGTATACATTCTTTGCTGTTTTCACTGTGAAATACTTGGGGTTTTCATGCTGGAAACCTGATTTATGTAAAAACAAGTTCAGTTGGGTTTTCTAAAAGTGTATGTTCTCTACGCACCATAGCTCTGGTGAGGCAGGGTCAGAGTGGGAGTCCTTACAACAGAGCTTAAGGAAACGGAAACGTGTGTGTGTGTGTGTGTGTGTGTGTGTGTGTGTGTGTGTGTGTGTCTGTGTGTGTGTGTCATTTACAAATTATAGAACTGGAACAACTTTAGAAGGCATGAGCCCTAACCTCTTCACTTTGCAGACAAGAAAAAAATGCAGCAAAATTAAGTTGGGTATTTTGTAAGATCAGCCAGTTAATCGCATATTGAAGACAAAAAACTCAGCTATTTTTAGCCTTTCTAGAATATTACACTACCATTGTCACTTTGAGACAGGATTTGTATTTAGAGATTAGATTTCACTTTTACCCACGTTCTTTACCTAGGTGGAGTGCCTCTGGACCTTTCAATGGAGGTAATGTCAAAACCACAATTTATTTTGCACCAACCTAATACCTTTAATCTTACTAGCAGGAAAGAGGTGGTTCCTAATTTTGAGAAAAATTTGGAGCTGCCCCAGCCCCACTGAAAGGAACGGACATCCTGTTAAGTTTATATCACCACTTTAGCTTAAAACTTTTAGCATAGAAGAGTGGTATGGTTATTTGGCTTTCTTCCCTCAAACTCATCAGTAAGACATAAATCATTTCTGAATACTTCTTGCTTTCTCCTCATTCTTTAACTTTTGGAGCCAACTTTCCACTTAATCTATTGTTCCTGGACCCTAAACATGGTAATTAACCTCAGAGATGAAATTTAGTCAAAAATGCACTCTGCAAACAGTGTTACATTCGAAAAATTTTAATTGTGTTCGGCAACATTTCTTAATTTAATCTGAAAGGTTACGGTATCTTCCATATGAATCAATAACCATTTAATTTCTGGATGAAGGTTAAAATGATTTTCTCTGACTTACTAGCTTGGCATAAGGCTGTGCTTTGGGCTGTTAATTCACCTTGTAAAGTCTTCACTTGAATTCCTCTGAGCTCTAAGAGAGTGGGGCATCTTTTAAGAAATAGGTCATTTTATTAAATGATAACTTGTAAGACAGACTCAACAACAGTTTCTCTCTTTGAAGAGCACTAGCTCTAAGATAATGGAGCATTTTTATTATGTGCAATACTTGGTATGAGAAGATCTACAGCTCAGGGACAAGACTATGGGATTAATCATTTCTCTCCCTCATTGAAGAGGCGTCATTGTTAGAATTCAATGTCTAGCTGAATCCATAAGTTATTTCTTGTTAGAACATAATCTTTTCAAATGAAGAAATTTTTATATTGTATAAAGTCTCTGTTTATAGGCATTTTAATGATGACCGTTACATTAATAAATTACAATGATGATTGGGAAAACTTCCACCTAGTCCTGATGACTTCTGTTTTATTACTAGTCTGTTGCAACATCTTTTTAGTGTATAGAATTTCTTCTCAGTTGCAGAAAGAAATACCCATGACTTTGAGTTATAAAATCTTGAAAGTTCTATAGTCATAAAGTTAGAATTATCATTAATATTTTTCTTATCACTAATACTTGTGGAGCACTTGACACCATTGCCTATAATATAATGTAATATATACTTCACTTAAAATCCTCTAATTAAAGAAATGAGTGAGAATCATTGCATCTTAAAGCAAGAAAGAGAGACTTTGGAGATCTCCTAGTTCCACAGATCAGGATGCCATGTCTGAGTTAGATTAAGTGACATGTCAGAGGTCACATAATTAATTAATGCCAAATTTGGCACTAAAACCTTACTATGTCAGAACTCTTTCCACTAAAACCTTACATTTCTTGAATATTTAGAACATTTATTTTAAGAAAGAATGGCATAAAGTCTGAGCAAAGACATGCCAAGAGTTCCATTATACTTAAGTTTTTAAATGTTGCTCTTCTGGCCTCTGCTCCTTGGTCAGCTTTTCATCTCCTTGTATACGATTCTCTCTGTAATATCTCATGCAAATACTGATGACCACACTGCTGGTTTTGCCCAGATAGCCTGTATTGATAAACAATACAGGAAACTATCCCAATCCACTCTGCCTCACAAAATAATGGCCTAAAGGTTCTCCAGAATACACTATTTTGCCCTCCAAACATACCATTAGCCACCAAAGTCTGCTAATTCCACTTCAGGGAAGACTCTGAAATCTGTGCCTTGGTCTCTCTTGCTTCTCCTGTCTTCCTCCTGGGATCACTGCAAAGCTGCCATCCCCTAATTCCACTTCAGGAAGGACTCTGAAATCTGTGCCTTGGTCTCTCTTGCTTCTCCTCTCTTCCTCCTGGGATTACTGCAAAGCTGCCATCCCCTCCAGTCTGCCCATCACACGATCACAGGCTTTGACTTCCCAAATATAACCTCTATACTCTTCTAAGTTAGTGCTTCCTAAAGGCAAATTTGAGCCCATCATTTCTATACTTAAAAAGCTCCATGACTCTGCAATGCCTTCATGTTCTGGCTCAACCCACCTCCCCAGCATAGAGTTCCCCTACTACCTGGCAGACCTATGTTGTCATTGGGTAGACAACTTCTCAACCTTCTCTGCACAAGCCATAATTCTCATAACCCTAGGCTTGGCATGTGATTTCCTTCCTCTGGAACACCTTTTCTTTCCATATTTTGCTTCAAAAACTCTTATCCTAGCTCAAAACAGCAAAGAAAAATATTACTATCCTACGTAACATTCCTTGAGACCTTTGGTAGTAGTGATCCCTGCTCCCTACTGCTACTTCATTCCAGTTGGACATTTCTTATGGCATTTACTGAATTATTTATTATAATTTGATACCTCTCTTATATTATTCTACTCAAAATTTCCTATGGCTTAGTGAATAAAAGGCAGGCAGCAAAGTTGAGTGGACCTGGGTTTGATCCCTGCCAACCAATCAGCAAGGATGTGACCTTGACAAAATCTTGCTAATCCTCAGTTTGTTAATTTGCTGAGGATTGATAATGAAACTTGCATGTAGATCTGATGTGCGGGATGGTGATGATACATGCAATGTGCCTCACACTGCTTTGGCACCAGTAACGAGTCAATACCTGAGAGACTTGCATCCCTGTATTCCCAACTCTTAAGTGCCAAGCACATTTGCTGAAATGAAAATCATATAGTATTTATACTGTTATAAACTTAGCTATGTAAAAAATAATATCTTCCTTTGTTACTCTATACCTGCATACATTCTCAAGCTCAGATTTTTGCTGATGGTGAGTGCCTGTGGATACAAGGTCACTCAGTTACTTTGTTATGAGAAGAAATATTTTGAAAACTAGTGCTCAGTTGATTCGGGATTCTCTCCCTGATTCTTCACCTTTCTGCGCCACAGGAAACAGTAACAGGATGTGTGTGCTCCAGGCATCTGGGGGATATTGCATTTGTACACCATTTGTGTTCCTGTCTGCCTTTAGCTGAGGTATAGCTCTTGTTACCTGGCCTTGGAAGTCAGTCTCTAGCCTCCTGTATTCACCACTGATGTCCTTAGGTGACAGAAAGAGCAGTGAAAATCCTGACTAAATTTGAAAGGATCACTGGGGTCTGACTTTCCAGGCTGTATTTCCTCTGGAAGATGTAAACTTCATAACGAAATCCCATTTTTGCATGACACCAGGAGCTAAAAGTCTGAAATCAGAGTGTCAGTAGGGTTGGTTCCTTCTGAGGGCTGTGTGGAGGGTACGTGTTCAGGCCTCTATTCTTGCAGATGGCCATTTGCTCCTGTGTCTCTTTCTATTGTCTCCCCTGTATGCACGTCTGTGTCTTTGTCCAAGTTTATTCTTTTTCTTTCTCTATGGGCCTCAGATGCTGGATTTCTTCAATACACATCAGGTCAAATTGAAGAAAGGATACTTATTATGAACTTTTTTTTTTTTCAAGACAGAGTCTTGCTCTGTTGCCCAGGCTGGAGTGCTGTGGTGTGCTCTCAGCTCACTGCAGCTTCAACCTCCCAGGGTCGAGCAATCCTCCCACCTCAGCTTCCCAAGTAGCTGAGACTACAAGCATGCACTACTGCACCTGGCTAATTTTTGGTAGAGATGGGGTTTCACCATGTTGCCTAGGCTGATCTCAAATTCCTGTGCTCAAGTGATCCACCCACCCTGACTCCCCAAAGTGCTGGGATTACAGGTATGAGCCACCGCACCCGGCCACGAACTGTTGCTTTCAGCCTAGCTGGAGTTCTGGACCCTCCTCAGGGACCCACAGTTATCTTTACCTCAGTTATGTCCCTCCAGTTCTCTTTCTGTTTTCCTGGCCGAACACATATCCCACTTTGAGTGAAAAATGACTATCTCATCATGTCTTCTTCTCCATGTCCTCCTCCTTTATGTTTTTCTTCTCCATGATGGGGTTTAAGCAGAGCTACTCAAAGTTTACAATGGATAAGGAAAATTGGGTTGTGTATAAAAATACGTATTCCTGTCTTTGTCCTTGTAGACTTGGGGTATGGCTCCACAACCTTAATTTACGACATATACTACGTCTGATACAGATGGCTTGCAGACCATTCTTGTATAAACATTGTATAAAACAAGGTATTAGTGATAAACTCATGCTTTGAACTTTCAATATTTTTAATATTTAAAACTGAATGCTTAGAACAAGAAAATTAAAAAAAACCTTTTTTCTTAAATGCTTATTTATTGAAAATTAAATTTCTGACTCTCAAGATTATTACCTCTGCTAGATATTTTCAAAATTTATCTAAAATTTTAAAATCTAGCAAATTGGGCCTTTATTCTTTTGTATTATCTCTTCTCATGTTCACTGTACATAAGCTTTTCTTTCTGCCTGAATGGTGAAGGAAAAGATAGAAGAATTTTTTAAAACCTACAGAGCTTATTATTATATACTATCATGCTACATCCTCACCTACATATGTATGTAGTGTGCGTGTATGTGTGTGTGTGGCGGCAGGGGGAAGGAGAGAGAAGAAAAAGTGGAATTTGAGAGTAGATCTGAGGTACAGTGTGTAAAGAGAACTGTATATGGAACTCTTCACAACTAATTTGGAATATTGGCTATACTATTTTTCATTTGGGCCAAGTAGGAAAATCATTTGATTTATCTTAGTTTCAGTTTTCTTCCACTGAACTTTAAGATTCTTTTAGAATGGAACTGTGTTTTAATTTATATTTCTTTAATCTGGCACATTGTAGAGAAATTGTCATTACTGAATGAATAACTGAGTAACGTCCTAGCTATCAATACAAGGCATTACAAGGGTTCATTTCACTGCCAATTAATTTCTGTTCAGTCCAAAATACTATGTTTAAGAAATGAGCCTCAATTTGGCCTGGTCTTCTTTTCAGAAGCTGTATGTGCCAGTCTTCAGGAATACAGTGACATCCTGGCTGCTTTTGCAAATATTAGATTGCCCTCCTCTGAATTCCAGTAGAACTTACTTCTTGTACTCATGATTTAATATGTGGCAGTATGTTATTTTATCAATTTAGGTCACATTTTTGGATATGTCTCTTTCTCTTTATGAAATGCTCAGCTCCTTAATGGCAGAGACCACTCAGTATGCCTCTGTTTTCCACATTACCAGCAAAGGGCTCCTTTCTTAGGAGGTGCTGAGTATGTTCTTGTATTTAAGAATAATAGTAATGAAAGTAAAGTTAAACTAATGTACACAATTCTTTCACAAGAAAATTATCTGGATATAATTCTGTCAGATGAAGACATGTAGACTCACAGAAGTTCGATGACTTGAAATATGCCCACTACCAGAAAGAGGCAATCACTCAGTTGTTCAGATTCTGATTCCAGGGCTGTTTCCACTACACCATGATAAATAAGGTCTCTGTTTTGTTTTCAGAATTAGGACATGTGGTATGAAGTTGTTAGATCTGACATGAATTTGTTTGTAATAGGATTGAGATACCCTGAACAGGTCAGCAGGGTATTTTGTATAATTTTCCTTTTCTTGATGGCTTTAAAAGGAGGATCAACACCTGCCTTTTAGGGCAGGTTTAGGCATTGCCTTGCCAAAAGGAAAGAAATTAACCACATATTTTTAAAGATTCCCTTTGGTTCTATAACCAAAGGAATCTTGGTTCTTGTAACTTAGTTATATTTACTTTTTTAACTCTGAATTCTTCCTGTTCCTGAGAATTTTGTAAATATTATGCAAGTCTAAGGTTAAATCAGCAGTGATGAGTTGAATTTGGGAGGTCAGGGAAGGTAGAAATCAGGTTACCATGCAGAAGAGCTCAATATACATGTCACCACTAATGAGATGAGAGGGAATAACAACATACAATGTTCATCTTCATGTCATGCTTCAACATAGGATTTTTCATCCACTCTGACAAATTCTAGATTTTAAACAAATGAGTAGAAGTTTGTGGAGAACCCTGTGAACTTGGAAGTGTCTTTGTTGTTTGCCTCAGTCCACCTCCAGTCTGAGTTTTTCTTTACATTGAACATTACTTCATTTAAATTCTTAACCCCCTTTCCAACCATTTTTACTCATTTGTTGTTAATATGCAGATTACAATGGCTGGTGTTCAGAAAGGGGATCAGCAGAACATTTATCATTCAATGCAGCAATTTGAGTTTTGAAAAGCAAAGCATGTGGAACCCCATTAACAGATAAAGAACACAGGATTGAAAGAACCGAAGGACAAATCGTTTATTTCAGTACATCTCGTATAGCAACACATTACCAGAGGCAATAGGTACTAAAGATCAGATCAGCATCAGAAGTGCTAAATGATATTCATTTGCCATCTTCACCAAAATAATAAGATTGCATGGAAATATTTTTTTATTTTGAATGTCGAAGATAATTTTAATAATGTGATTTCTTTGACCCACAGTCTAAGGCAAAACCTTATCCCAGAAGATAATAGAGATGATATGAATTAGAGGACTGTAGCCAGATACAGAAAAAAAGCAGAGCCTTTTAAATACTAACAGATAAAACAGGCAGTTCAATGCTGATAAATGCAGAATAATGATGCTTTTGATGGGTCTTTATCACAGAAGGCCATGTTCTTCATAAATTATGAGCCATAAAAAAAGAATTTCAGTCAAAAGGCAAGTCTGTTTGTATCATCAATGAATGATGAGAAATAGAAAGACAAAAACTAAATAGGAAGCATAAAATGAAAACTGCTTGATGACTTTATCAGCCAAGTTTCTACACTGAAAAATATAGAAAAACAAAAGACTAACCAGAAAAAACATTCAAAGACAGCCCAAATGACACAAATACTTTCACTTTGAAAACATGAAACTGTTTTTGTGTGTTTGTGTGAAAAATTGTGATTGAACTAACGACTACTGAAAATTTTAAATGTAGATGCTTTTAGTATTTTCTTATCTCAAAGAGCATCTAAAATGTATTTGAAGTGATATTTAATGTGGATTGACATTAATTCTTTATGTGAAGGATATATCTCAATATATATACATATGTGCTCCTGAATATTTTGTCACAATTTAAAAAGTTGGCTAGTGACTTTTTGTGGGGGGGTAAAAATTGTAAATTGAATTTGAGCTTCTGATTGATGTATTTTCTAAAATTTAACTTTTAGCTTTCTGGTGATGTTTTTGTAAAGAGGAAACAGAATGTGTTTGAGCTTCCGTTATATATTTTTTTTCTAAAATATAATATTTATTACCATTACTAGTTCAGATTTGTAATATTTACCATCAATAAATATGGATTAAATTTGCCAATTATGTTTCTGGACACTGGTTCTAATATTTCAGGTATTATATCTGTAAGTATCAACCTGCATGTAGTATCACTTACAGATCATTGTCTAGTAGTGAAAGTGGTAACAATTCATCAAGTAATGCTTTTCCTATAACATGCAACTTTATTAATATATCATGATTGATCTTGGATCTTTATTAATATCATGATGGATCAAGGTAACCACTCTTATATACACTAACACTAAGAATCAATATTATTTGGAGGAAGATATTTAAAAAAAATAAGAAAGCAACGTGTCTTAATGACATGGGCCACGGTTCAAGAATCAAGAGCCCTAGGACCTGCCTTAACAAACAAGCTGTATAACCCTGAGAATGTGCTATTTTTGCCTCAGCATCTTCAAACTGAGGAAGGCTGAGTGACTAAATTGTATTTGAATTTTATAACCTTATGTTTTCTGCTGGTATATTTTTTTGTGACTCCTTTGCTTTGTCAGTACTTAATGCTACTTTTAAAGTTTATTTTAACTTGTCTACTAATATCAAAAGCAGTTGTCATTTGAAACTGACAGGTGTTGGGGAGAAAAGTGTTGAAATCACTGAAAGGTTTTTCCAGCCCCCTCACTCTGTTCTGATCTACCTCCAGAACTCAGAGTCACTACTTCCAGGGGACATAGCGTTGATGAGCTTTCTTATCCCTCCAGCCTGCAGGAGTGGAAAAAGACTGAAGACCACTGCCCTTCACAGAGAGCCTTCTCTGAGGACACAAGTACTTGTCAAGCATATGTGTTCAGGGAAACGTCTCTTTGGGAGACACTGTGTTCTTAACATTACTTCTACCTCTTAAGACTCCCACAGTAAGTCAGGGACAACAACTAACAACTTTCTTTTTTAACAACATCATTTAAAATTCTGTGTTGCTGACATTGATCCTCTCTTTTTCTTACTACATTTCACATCCTCTCAGTTTCTAAGCTGCCTTAGAAAGATTCCATATTTCATGATTATTTTGTTGAGAGCAACAGAAATGGGCTTTGACTAACTAACAAATGCAAACTTATTGGAAGAATATAGTGAGCTCAAAGAATGTATAGGAGCCTGGAGACCTGGCCTTGAATGCATGGGAATCAAGGCAGTGCTGGATACGATAGAGCAAAAACCACAATAGTGGTGTTTTAGCAATGAGGACTGACTCTAAGAAAGAGAAAGCAAAACATTTTCTCTCTTTTTACTATGTCACTGTACATTCAGATTCCTGGCAGTGGATATCCAGTGAAGGATCCTGGATTTCTGTTAGAAAGGCATGAAGACATTGGGTAGACATTAAAAAGACACATATTCCTGTATGTTCATATGAGCATCTTTGAAGCTCCTGCAAACCAGTGTCTGAGAATAGCTACATATTTAATGTCTTCTTTCAATCAATTGAGTTGATCTCTCTTCCTACCCCCTTTTTTTTTTAAGTATGAGTTACCTTCATTTATGATCCCAATTTCATTCTGATCGTTGTTGCTCTGAGAAAAGTACAGGTATCCCTCTGAAAAAAACAACTATGTAATTGTGTTTAAAATCAGTTCTCCATTATAGTGAAAGGGAAGTTTAAATATTCAAACATTAAACTGGGCAAACTTCTATTAAAATAGGAATTATTTGATAAATTAACGCTTATAATCCCCAAGAGTATTGCTACATAAACTAATGCATAAGGTAGTTTCAAGTTTAAAATATGATAAAGGAATAAAATGTGGGGGTATCATCAAGTGAGATTGTCATTTGATGTTTCAGATGAGCTCATATATTACCTTGCATCTAATGCTTTCACAAAATGATAGTATTTTTCACCTGCTTTCTGATCCACTTTTGATAGAAATAGCCTGGCATCTTTTTCCTACATCAGCTCTGTTTATGTATTGAACTTTAATGATATGTTTTTCTCCCACTCCTCTAACAATTTCCACTAGATTTAGCTACTTTTTAAGGAGCTTCTGTGTTTCTTATGGCACTCTATTATTTTCTTTGATCATCGAGTCCTTTTTTCTTACCTTAGGGACATTTTCATTTGCAAAGATCCACCCAAATTGTACTCAGCACAAATTCAGTCATATAGAAAACCCCTACACGTGAAATCTGACTGCCAAATAATTTGTTAGCCTTAAAATTGAAATTTGCTAACTTTTGACATGACTCTGATAAAAATTAGAAATTATGTGAGTCCCCCCGCCGCCCCCTGCCAATACTGGACTTTTCAGGGGTTTGCTATACAGCTGGTGGGCTTTCCAGCTCTTTTGCTCCCTTACTTTCCTCCTGCTGCCTCTTAAGACCATTTCTATCCATCAGACATGCCTTTAGGGATAAGAGAAGGTGAGATGAAATGTAAGCCTGTCCATTTGTTGTTTGGTTGCAGTTCTGGTTAGCAAGAAATTAGAGGGTTTGTTGAAGAGAAAAGATGAAACATGGAAATATTGGATAAATTGAAACCAGGGAATTAGCTTGGGAAGTTGTTGATTTATGCAACCCATGCTTCCATTTGCATAGATAATTGAGTTAGCTTTATAAGAGTTTAGAGTTCCCTCACTCATCGATATTTTATTCATGAATTATTGCCCTTAAAAATATGTAATCATAAAAGAAGTCCTCAGAGGAAACCCAGCCTCTGAAATGGGACTCACAACCATTACACTGATGATCTAAAAGGCACACTTGCCTCCTTCAGTTTATGGTGATATCATTGCCTTGGTCACAATAGCTTTTTTGTTCATTTAAATGGCATAGGAATAAACACTACTTGCATCGTAGTTTGTACATTAATAGAAACAACAAAAAACCGAATTACAAGCCTGTACTCTTCCTCAAGCTGTTAGCTACCTCTAATGTTTTTCTGTGGCAGTGACAGGTGCTCTGATACCTATGTAACCTCCAGAATAGGAGTTCAATGAATGTCATATTTATACAACTTTGGAAACCTTAAAATTAGTGAGATTTATTTTTGTGATGTTTTAGAGCAAGAAGTTAGCATTTCTCTAAAGACAATCATTTCTTAGCATTTTAATTCATATCTTATGGAAAATCTCAGGAGTGCTTAAAACCCTGTTGAAGAAAGAAAAACCAAGGGCAGTTCAAACAAATGTAAAGAGGTAAAAAAGAAACATTTATGTGGCCAAAAACATGGGAAAAAAGCTCATCATCACTAATCATTAGAGAAATGCAAATTAAAACCACAATGAGATACCATCTCACACCAGTTAGAATGGTGATTATTAGAAAGTCAAGAAACAACAGATACTGGCAGGGCTATAAAGAAATAGGAATGCGTTTACACTGTTGGTGGGAGTGTAAATTAGTTCAAGCATTGTGGAAACAGTGTGGGAATTCCTCAAGGATCTAGAACCAGAAATACCATTTGACCTAGAAATCCCACTACTGGGTATACATCCAAAGGATTATAAATTATTCTACTATAAAGATACATGCACACGTATGTTTATTGCAGCACTATTTACAATAGCAAAGATTTGGAACCAACCCAAATGTCCATCAATGATGGACTGGATAAGAAAATGTACCATATATACACCATGGAATACTATGCAGCCATGAAAAAAGAATGAGATAATGTCCTTTGAAATGACATGGATGACGCTGGAAGCCATCGTTCTCAGAAAACTAACACAGGAACAGAAAACCAAACACCACATGTTTTCACTCCTAAGTGGGAGATGAACAATGAGAACACATGGACACAGGGACGGGAACAACACACACAGGGGCCGTTTGGAGGCTGGAGGACAAGGGGAGGGAGAGCATTAGGACAAATAGCTAATGCATGTGGGGCTTAAAACCTAGATGATGGCTTGATAGGTGCAGCAAATCACCATGGCATATGTATATCTATGTAACAAACCTGCACATTCTGCACATGTATCCCAGAACTTAAAAATTAAAAAAAATCTACCAGCTTTTCCCATATTGCCATGTTCAGTGAACCACACTACTGTACCATCTGATAAATGTGAAAAAAAAAAAACAAAAAACTGGCAATCTAAGTGCTTTCTGTCTCCACACCCTATCACTGCCCTGTTTGTCAAAGAAAGCACTTGTTGAGGCAGAAGCCTTGCTGGGAGTTCCCACAAAGTTTGATGATCCAAAAGATGTACTATCATGAGCAGCAACTGCACTGGCAGAGCATTATCATAATAGCCAGACCTCCTGAGCGTTTCCTGATTACCTGGATCTTGCCTCCCAAAGGGAAAATGACTTCAAAGACTGAAGCTCTTGTCTGCATTTGTCAAAGATTCAGCAACTTGAAGCTACAGACTCTCCCAGCTTGTTTTCAGCATGCGCAATAATGCCAGAAAATGACACCGAGTTTCCCTAAGAGCCTAAGAGGACATGGGGCAGCACTCTCACGGCTGTTTTTTTCAGACAGATCTGCACAGTTCTCTGTGTTTTCTTAGATACCAGAAAGAGCAAGGCTCCGGGTCTCACTGTTTTGTTTGTTTGTTTTCTTTTTTGCCTGTGTGTTTTTAATCCAATAGTTTAAAAACAGAGCCTTAGCTTCCTAAGTCCATTTTGAAAGTTAAATGGATTAAAAAGAGTTTCAAAACAGTGCTAGCCCAAATCCGGTTGAAACTTTTAATTAGTCTGATGTTATTTTTAGACTCTCTCAAAGCTCCATAATTGAGCCCTTTGCAGTTGTACAAACAAATAGAAACCTTGTAAGATCTTGAAATTCATGATAGTTTACTAATGAAGTCAGCTTGGAAAACTCTTCATTGAATATTGTAATTTGATTGCCATCTTATTCTGATTGGACCCTGGTTTTGCATTTAAATGAGTATATATTATTTGAAATGCAAAACAGCATGTTATCTGGGGTATTTTGCAAGAACAGACAAGATTAAAAACATCTAATGTTCCATTTTATAAAAACATTACAAAATGGAAGTGCAGAGCTGACTTTTAAAATTTATTAGTAACAGCTTACAATAATTGGACATTAATTAATCCTAAATTACAAGACATTTCTGTGGAAAAGCGTATTACATCCTTTCCATCAGTACTCAGTAGATTCATTAGTATTATTTTTTGTTTGGAATATCAAAGGCACTAACAACAATTTCTTACTAAAGCAGTCATTGTTACAGAATTCACTGTTACGCATGTGAGTTTAACACAATACATTACCAATTACTGATTCTACAACAACTGACCTTGAGTATCCAATTTTTAAAAAAAGTGGCAGCAATAGCTAAAGCAAGCTGAATTTGTGAATTGGGGTCTGTATCGACTTGTTCAAGGTTTGATTGTTATCAGCCTTTGTGCTAGATGGATTGGAAAGAATTTTCTGATTCTATAAACTTTTATTATTTCTCAACTGTGGTTTGTGTGTCTTACATAGAAAATGGTTTTCAATTGCATTACCCCCCACCCCCCAAAAAAAGATTTCTGTTTGAGAGAAGTGTGGGGGCTGCTACCTCTCTATTTTATTGTTTGGCTTTCTGAAATTTCCATTACATCTATTTTCAGACACATATGGTAACCCACAATCTATTATGCTGGACTTTTCTCTCCCTGTAGTATTTTGCTGACAAAAGATTGTCAGAACGAGGCCTTAGATTTATAAGTGTGTTATCCAGGTCTTTGGAATAATTTTTAATCATTTAGGTATCATATCAAGTGAGTTATAATCTGGGAATTAATACTTCATGTGGAATTTGAACTGTAAGAAAAAAGAGATTTCTTCACCGATTTCATATATCTGACCTCAAATAAAGGGAAAGTCTTAGTGTGATGGAGGAATTTGGCTCCCTGGGGGTCTCTCGTGTTGGAAGAAGGTAGCAATGACAATGCTACAACAGCGGGAAGAGGGAGTGGAGAAACAGCGTGGC
Source organism: Cacajao melanocephalus (assembly GCA_963573385.1). NCBI lineage: Eukaryota > Metazoa > Chordata > Mammalia > Primates > Pitheciidae > Cacajao > Cacajao melanocephalus. The sequence goes on along the minus strand of CAUYLG010020967.1, from coordinate 36,308 downwards.
TCTGCACTGGTCTGCGTTGCAGGCCTGTGCCATCCCAACCACCACATTCATTCAACCCAAGCCCAACCCTAATAGACAGTTTTAAGAGTTCTATAGAACTGTCACCTATATCACCTGTAAAATGCATGCAAGTACCATTGCCGTGCAATCCATTTGGTGAATTCTATCAAAGAAATTTTGATTTCTGATATTCTAAGACTAGCAAGGGCTGCACTTAATCCTTCTGTCTCAACTCAGTGTCCACAGATACATAAAATCCTGATTTTTAAACTAGGAAGAGTTAAATTTTCAGGACTAAAAACCTAAAAGCAATTTTCCTGGCTGAAAGAAAGGATGATTAAAATTTGAGAGCAGATCTTTATAAAGATTTGTCGTTCTACTAAAATAAGGATTGAGTACTACCGACTTTGGCTTGAGGTTGGTGCTATCTATGTCTTCATTTTATGAATCTTGTTTTATGCAAATGAGAGCTGCTGGCTTCCTGTATGACCGTATATGTACAAGCAATCTGATGGATTGGGGTACTGAGGGAACAATTAGTATTAGTTGAATATCCTTCATCTGAAATTCTTGAGACCAGAAGTGTTTCAGATTTCATATATAGATACTTTTGATTTTGGAATATTTGCACATACATAATGACATATCTTGGGAATAGAACCCATATCTAAACAAGAATTTTACTTATGTTTCATATATGTCTATACACATAGCCTTAGGAAACAATGTTTTGTCTGCACTTTGACTGCAACCTATTACATGATGTCAGGTGTGTAATTTTCCTCTTCTGGCATCATGTTGGTGCTCAAAAACTTTTAGGTTCTGGAGCATTTCAAGTTTCACATTTTCTGATTAGGGATGTCCACCTTGTATATCACCTGAACTCATCCTACAAAGTCTTTTCTACTTTCTTTTTATCAAATTGGAGTTAAAGGAAACAGATTTTTTTTTTCTGTCTTGAAGAAAATGAAATTATATGAACCCAGATTTCAGGTTGCCATGATTCAAGTATCATCAAAAAACTTAACCAAAGAGAACATAGTTGAAGTGAAAGAAAAGTATGGGCAGGGGATAAGAAATAATCAGTTGTTCTAGTTTTCCCAGAATTACTGCTTCCTTTTCTCAAGTCTAATCATGCTTGAGAATACATCCCCCTCTTTGGCTTAAGCTTGTTTGAGCTAGATTTCTCTCACTTGCGACAAAAATGATACTCAGTTACACAAAATTCATTTCTCCTTTTTTGCCTCATAGTAGAAAGAGAGTGAATTGGAACTTGGGCACGAGAAATGTATTTTCTCTGACCTAAATCCCCATCTAGCAGCAGAAGCAGAAGATAAATAAGCCGAAGCATCATCTCACCTGTTATATGTCAACTCGTGAACTATTTTTCTGATTTTTATAGCTTTAGCCTCATTCCTGATTTTAATATATGACTTGAAGTTTTCCAGACTATACTTCTAGAAAGTCTTAGGCACCTGAAAAGAGACTAAGATGTTCAAATTGAATACTAGACGACCATATGGCAAGTTAAATGTGTCTCTTGTCCCCTGAAGTATACTTCAGGACTTGGGGACTGATTGCACAAGGGATACAAAGGAGAAGGAAGAATCAAAATTGATTAGAAATCTGTGCAATTGAGAGTGTGGGATAAGGAGGAGCCAAAACTAGGAAGTAGGTAAGAAGTATTTCAAAAGGTAAGAGAACCAAAATGTGACAGTGTCAAAAAAGTTACTGTTACAAAGAATGTAAACGAGAGTGATAAACATAGTGCTGAAAAATGCAAGTGTTTAGCCGGAATAGGATTTAGAAACAGCTTGAACTTGCCAATAGTGAGCTCACAGTTAACCTTTGAAAGAGCTGCTGTAGATAAAAGAAGTGAATGAAATTAAGACAATAACAAACAGAAAATAGAAATGGAGAGGGAGAGAGAGAGAGAGAAAGAGAGAGGATGAATGCAAGAGAAAGAAAGGAAGAGGGATTCAGAAAAAATCCCAGGTATTATGGGATGGGAAGGAACAAATAAACGGATCAGTTAGATAACAAAGATGGGCAAATAAAAATGGAAAAATAACAATGCAATGGTACTTTGAAAAGGGACATAGGGAATTAAGAGAGCTAAATTGAGGTTATTTAAATTTCATAGGGGGATTAGGTCATCTAATAAGACTGAAGAGTGTAGGATGTTGGGAAACTGAAGATTTGAGAGCATTTTGGGGATATGTGCTATGATAGAATTGACTGACTAGAAGTATTATATGTCTGTGAAGTATCAGTTACTATTTTGTAGAGTGTGTTTGCTCTAGAACACATAAACATATCTTCAAAACTTTTAGTTACAGAGCTACTTCTAGTCACCCTTGACAGTCTGGTAACTTGGCAAAGAGATGAAAGAAAGTGAAATGTAAGAATTCACTAAGATGGCTGATGAGGGGGTTCAAGTTTGGTAGTGAAGAAATAAACTGATGTCCTGGAATGAGAGGAAGGGCTTGATGTACTGGAGGCCATCAATCATTTAGGTAACCATAAATAGCTTCTACAGTGCAGGGTAGCATGCTTAGGAATTGAGGGAGCAATAATGCTTAAGATGTGCTCTTTGTACGCAGTCACAATTTGGTAAAAGGTGCAGCCACACACACAAGCAGAGAGATTCAGTAACAATGAGGTACTGGGAGGACAGAAAAGAAGACGGGACATGGTGGTAAATAGGGAAGAAGCCTACAGTCAGATGTCTGGAAAAGAATAGCAGAAATGGTAAGCAGATTTTTAGGTCTTTGTTGTAATTGTATACTTAGTATTTTATAACCAGTATATGTACTAAAACAAGAGTTGGGGCAGGGGTGGAAAGAGGAGTGGCTTTAGTTGAGAAATCAATGCTCTTTTTATAGTGTTGTTGTGACCACAAAGGAATTGGCTCCAAGTCATTTTTGGTATTCTTGTTCCTTCTACTCTAAATTGAATTATGATCCAATGTCAATTCCTGAATCCATAAATCTGGCCTGACATTTCATGTGCTTCTAATAGATGATGCTGGAAAAGCAGTTTCTGACCTAAGCTCTATAAAGGAAATGAGGAAAATGCAGAGAAGGCTTCAGGCTAATCTATTTGAGGCCTATTCCAGAACTCTTCCTCAATTCATCTCAGTAGGCGATCTAAAGAACTGTCACTTCTTTGTGATACACAAAGGTCTAAGTGCAAATTAGAGGTTCATAATACATGCAATTACATTACTGCATCTATAGAATGTCATCTGGAATTATTGGAAAGTGAACAGTTAAACCAGTTATATGACATCATAGAGCCAGTGTCCTTCCTCACTGTTGGCGGTGCAGTTTGAAGCATTCTATTTGATTTTCAAAAAGTTAAATTAGGCCCTTCAGTTTGGATATGGACAAAGTTTAAAGGCAAGCTAGAGTTAGAAACTCAAATATCTATGAATATTTAAGAACCAGTAGAAATGAGTGAGTCAGGCCAAATGTGAGAAGACAAGAGTAGAAGCTCAGTGTTGAATACTGCCAGCCTCTGAGTCCTGCTGATGTCAGGGAGGTTAGGGACTGCAGAAAACTGGGCACAGTCTTGGGGCAGCTGCCACTCAGTATTAGCCTATTGTTGCAATGGGGAATGCCAATCTGGTGTTGCCAGATCTTCCAATTTTTGTTCTAGAGAATCCAGAAAACTGGATTTGTATATGAAAAGTACTAATTTTAAACATGAAGCCTTTACGTGGTCAGTCTGTGTTCTCTGTTTTAGAATTCACTTCTCAAATAGGTGTTTGGATGCTGCATGGCCATAGCCTAAAACACTCCTGTGCACAGACAGCTTACCTTAAACCAGTCTTGGACAAGCAGCATGGAAGAACAATCAGACACGAGGGATGGATGCTTGCTTTTTTTAATGTTGTTTTTTTAGTCTCTTCTATTTAAGAAAATGTCTCAGTGTTTTGTATAAAGCCTCTTGAGATGCAAAGATAAATTATAGGAAGGCTCAGCTCCAAACATGTAACAAAGACAGGTAATTTCTGTATTCATATGCCGTCTAGAAGCAGCACCTCTCTGGTATTGTTTTCTCCTGTTGCCTTGGTTTCCATTCTGAGAATAAGCAGCATTCAACACCTCCCTCCTATTCATCTTCAAAGAGGGGGCTATCAAACTCCTTTGCAAGAGAAGAGTTTGTGCAATGCACTACAAAATTGAGTCTGCCCCTTGGCCTCCAGGAGAAGATTAAAAATGTTGATTTCTTAAGCTTGACCATCCTTAGGCTTTTCTAGTTCAGTCTCCTTATTTATTAGATAAACAGAATTGAGGGGTGAGGCACTTTAGTACGTAGCTTATTGGATGTCAATGCCCAGACTCATATATGTAATCAAGTTAACACTGCCGAGTCTTCTGAAATCATATGCTCCTAGATAGAGTAGCATTTGGACTAGGACTGAAATCTTCTGACTGTTGCTCTTTCTATTGTTTTGGCAGAATGCCCAGATGAGGCTTCCCAGCCTACCCTAAGCACTGGATGTATGTAAGCTGAAAATAACAGAACAACCACCAAGCTCAAAAAGAGTTAAAAAATAAAAGGGGCTTGTTGACTTCCCAATCTAAAGGTGGGCTTTAGGAAGGATTTAGTCAAGTTCTAGCTCCATTTCCTCTACCACCATCATAACCAATACTTAAATTGTGTTTATATGGGACAGGTGCTATTCTAAGCACACCCTCATGAGGTAGATATAATTAACTGCATTTTCATATGTAAGAAGACTAAGGCACTGGGTTTAAATACCTGTCCCAGGTTTGCATTTTAGAGTCAGGATACAAACTCAGCCTGCTGACTCCAGAGCTCTCGCTCTTAACCTCTGTACAGATTCTGATTACATGGACTAGGAAATAGCTTAGGGATCTGTGATTTAAAAAAATACTTCCCAAGTAGATTGCAATGCACATCCAGACTTAAAAAACAGAGCTGCTACACAGTTGGCTAAGGGTACCATCCATGTTAACAAAAACAATCCCGAGGTTCACTGCAAAGAACACTACCGTGGAATTTAGTCCCAAATTCTGCTCTTTAATACTTACATCGCAATGAACAAGAGGAGTAAACACTATCTACTGATGAAAGAAACTTCGGGATAGAACTGCTGAGCAGTGCTCAACACAAAAGCTTGCCACTGCAGGGCCCCTTAGCCTGAAGAACCCAAATATTACAGTCACAGTATGTCTGCAGGGTGTTTATTACCTAGGTATTATAATTCTTGTGTGATGGCAGTCAGAGTCTGATTATAATCAGGGGAGAGAGAAGAACTTCCTGGGGACACAGTGCTTCACTATAGATTCCCTGCCTCTAATTCTCAATACAGAAATCTTCGCAAGAGTACTTTCATGGATGTCAGTGACAACAATTAAGCTTGAAGAGCATGAGAAGACATTTTAATCAGAAGCTAATTAAGAACAATGGAGGCATATGTATCATTGATTGTGTCTCAAGTACTCTGACTGATCTGGAAGATTATTCCATTAATATATGGATGTAAACAGACACCAACATTTTCTCAGGATGAGGCAACTTCACTTTGAAGGTTCCACCTCCAAATCTGGCATTTATTTATTAGATGACAAATAAAAATGAACAACATTTACCTACCTAGGGAAAACATTTGGTGCTGGTTTCTTGTCTTTGGGTAGGACAAGCATCAAGTGTAAGAATAAGGGGATGAGAGTCAGTAAACCAGAATGTTTTTCATGTTTGACTATTAATTGTTACTCCATTATAAAATGAGACTAAAAATATCTCTGCCCCTAACCAAAAGGGCATAGATGTTATGAATAATAGTAATATCTAAGAAACTATCTTGAGTTCTTCATAAAAGAAAACTTCAAACAAAAAAGCTCACAAAGCATCAAAACATTATGTGTAGTTTTCAATTTCACATAGTATATGGTACATTACAAATACTATGTGGTGTTTTTAGGCTAAAGGAAATTCTTCTCCTAGCTTCCTTATCTAATCTTCACTTAAACCAAGCCATCAGCCCATTGCTCCCCCACTTACCAACACCGTTGGGTACTCTTTTTTTTTGTATAAATAAGCTTGTAATGTTTTTAGTTTATATTCTTTCTTGAATCTTGCTTGCTGATTAATAGTGCTTACTTTGTGGCCTCACTCTCTGCGGCCATGCCCCACAAAGGAGCCCTCCAGGGAATTTTCTTCTACCTTATCCTATCGGTAACAGAGCAGAGAGATCCTCATTACTTAAGAAGTAAAATTTCCATACAGAGAACTCGATCATATGATTTTAGAGCAGCTTCCCAGTATTTTCTTCCAGTTCCTTCCCAAGTAAGCACTGAAGTATGTGTCAGGCAATCTGGGTTGTAATCTTAACTATGCCAGTATCTCCCACTATAAGCTATTTAAACTCCTCTGAGCTTCAGTTGTCTTTCTTCACAAAAAGAAATATAAATGAGATGATCTCTTAGTGTTTTCCAAAGTTGAAGTTGTTTGGATAGTATTTATCTTTCCTTCTGGCTTGTCTGTCTCTTCTTCAGTCCATGACTGTCATAAGCATTTGGTTTCCATGTCTTGCCAACTTGTTTTTGCCCAAATAGTAACTTCTTCTCTCATGTTCCTTGACTTATTAATATTCTAACCATCTTTTATAGTTATTCTCCAATCCCAATTCTTTTAAATACCCTTCCCATTGTATGTGTGTGTGCATGCATGCGTGTATGTGTCTGTGTGTGTGCGTGTGTCAGGAGACCATGCTTGTTGAACCATATATCAAGGATGTAAAGATGACTGAGACAGACTTGGCTGTGTCCTTCATGTAGCTACAGACTAATTAAATGATAATAGCTAATATTTTTTGAGATATAGTATCTTCACTTTTTAATTGAGAAAACTGAGGCTCAGAGAAGTTGAATAAATTTCCCAAGGTCCCATAGTGAGCAAGCAGCAGAATCCAAGCCTAGTACAACTGCTTTTCTTAACTGTCATGCTACCTAGCCAGCATACCATGAAAAATATGTAGCTAAGTGCTGATACTTCTCATTCCTATGGCATGACCAACATTGTTTCCATGACCCTAAGCTGTTTCCTTCTGAGTCTTGCAGTCAGATAATCACTGGCAATACAGTTTTCCAGGCATCCACTTCCAGGTGATACAAGTGGCACTGGAGATAAAACTTTCAGTGTTTGCTTTCTTAGCTGATGTTTTCTTCCAGAACATCAAGTCATTTTTAAATAATGGTATTTAGTCATGTATTTCATTTTTGTGTATTCTTATTATAAGATACATCTTCAACTATTTTTAGCTCCCACATGGACAAGGACACTTACTCTCTTTGATAGATTCTGTTTTGTCTAACATTGTTGACATGGGTTGTGCATTAGTCTTTTCTTACGCTACAAATCATGATATACCCGAGACTGGGTAATTTCTAAAGGAAAAAGATTTAATTGACTCACAATTCCACATAGCTGGGGAGTTCTCACAATCATGGCTGAAGGCAAATGAGGAGCAAAGTCACATCTTACATGGCAGCAGGCAAGAGAGTTTGTGTAGAGAAACTCCCCTTTATGAAACCATCAGATCTCGCAAGATTTATTCACTTTCATGAGAACAGCATAGGAAAGACCCACCCCCATGATTCAATTACCTCCCACTGGATTCTCTCCCATGACACATGGGAATTATGAGAGCAACAATTAAAGATGAGATTTGGGTGGGGACACAGCCCAACCATATCAGGTTGTGAGGGCACAGTAAGCAATGTTTAGGATGGCACCATGAGGAGGAGTAATTGAATGAATGAATAAATGCACTGTGCTGCTTTCATGGTGTTAATAAGTAATACCCAAAGGAAAGTTTGCTGCATGTGACCCAAGTCTCTCACTTCTGGGTTGGACAATTATTATACATTTTTTCCTGTTCTCTGAGCATTTTGATATGTAGAAGGACATGTTTTAGGATTTATTGAGGAATGAGAAAAAAGACTTTGTCTTCTAAACAGTTGGACATTGAACAACAAAAGAAAACTGATGCTTGTAATTAAACAACTCTAGAAAAGTCTACAAGGCTATAGGGAGAAAATCTTTCCTGGTACCATTTTCTACCTCTACATGAGACTGAATTAAGCTCCATTTTCTGGTGCTCCCATGCTCTCCAGTGAATACTGAGAATATACATTGCCTTATTTATCTTTGTGCCCCCAGCATCCAGGAGTATCTGACACTTCAGTAAATATCTGTTGCATGACTGACTGTATATTGCTGTAACTTCAGAGGCTTTGATTATGGGCTGGGATAGGCAGTTTCCCACCACTTGTTTATTATTGCTGTGGATTTCTTAATAACATTTTTAAAGTCTTTTTCTTTCCACAGTGAGAGACGAAATGTAAGATAAAAAGGTTTTGGACAGGGGCAACATTTTGTGAGGACACAATTACACAAACCTATAAATGACTCAAACTCTTGCTAGAAATCTAAGTATGCAAAAGGACAAAAATAATATTGGAGACATTTAAAATATAGAATGAGGTACTCTGGAAGCAGGGATATTTACTGAATTAGGAGAGTGGAGGCCCTGAAGATTATAAGAATAGCTAACATATATTAAGCTCTTGAGTGTCATTATTTTTCTAAGTGATATTTCATGGATTAACTCTCCATATCCTTATGGGTTAAGTAATTGTATAATTCTCACTTTATAGATGATGAGCTTGGAGCATGATAGATTGAGCAATATATCCCAAATCACAAAGCCAGGAAGTCTTCAAGTAGTTTCCAATCCAGATTACCTGCCTCCAGCCCATGCCCTTGACCACTGTGCTGTCCTCCTGTAGAAGATGAGCTTTTCCTGCTTAATTCTGCCTAAAGCCAGCCCTAAAATCGTTCCATCTGATAAATCCAAGGTTTCTATTTCTAATATAATATAAAGACATGCTCTGCTTTACAATTATTCTTCTATTGTTCCTAATTATTCTGTTTGTATTTACTTGGAATGCCTGAGGGATTCAGTAAAGATATTCCAATACATGTGCACAGTCCTGAAGAAATCAATAGATGGAATGAAATGAAGTGAGATGTAAGCAGGCTTTCTATATTGAAATCATATTGTCCACTGGAGACTGTGCCTTTCTGCTTCTTTGGGAAAACAAGCAGCGTTGTGCTTCTGTGTGTTAGGAAAGCAGAAGTCCTGGTCTTGAAAGCTGCTTTAATAACTAGTAGCTGCAAGCTATATTACTGAACTTTGTGTTACAAGCGATGGTGAGTACAATGTGACACACCATAGTTTTCATCTGATGATCTCAATTTGCTTAGAGTATAATAGTTTATCTCAACCTTTACCATCTTAAGCACCACTAAGAGATTGAATCATCACAGGGAGGCCAAATGGAATGCATGCAATGCATTGTATAATGGGATGGTTGTTTCTGTTACGTGATGTAACGATTATGCCAAATAAAAACCACTTGATGTTGCTGTAAGATGCATATTTATGCCAGAGCCCCCATACTGGCTAAGGTCACTGCAAGATAAGCAGAGTAGGCAGGTGTCTCTGGGATCTGTCTGTGAAATATTATTTTAGGGCTTTTTCCCCTTCGCCAGGAAATCTCTCCCCTTAATATTTATGCATTTATTCTGTCAACAAGAACTCACTGAGTACCTTTATGGGCAAGACATTTGTATTAGAGAAGCAGAGTTAAAACATGAGCTAGTTTTTAATTATAGTAAGGTGTGATGAAAGCTATATAAGGAGGTGCAGACTGTCCTGGGATCCCAGCATGTCATACAAGGCCTTTGCCTTTTAGATGCAGCTAGCTTTGTCTTCCTTGCTGCCTCCCAATTCAACCTAGTTGTAGCCATATTGGAATTCTGGAGGTACCATTAAAAAGTCCCAGTTTTCGCATGACCATCATTTCTCCAACCTGCTTCCTTTACTTGAAATTACAGCCCCTCTCTTTTCTGTTTGGTGAACTCATATCCAACTACACATATCTAGTAGAAATGTAGCCTCCTTTTTGAAACATTCTGACTTTTCTACCTTTTTCTCCTTCCTCTCTTAGTCAACCTGCCTTTTTTAAAACTCCAAAGCATTTTGTTTTGATTTCTCTATGGCCTTTATTATTATATGTCACAAGATATTACCCTGTAGACAACTTTTTACTTTCATTGCTTTATAAACTCTTTAGAGCAGAGATCATATATTCCTTCCTCTCCAGCATTTATTGTAGAAAACAGCATACTGTTCAAGAAATGTTTTCTAATTAACATAGTGAATGAATCAAAAAATAAATACCACTTGCTTAGGAGCTATTGTGAAATTTGCATATTCAATAACATTTACTTTTTAGAATTCTGCAAGATAAATATTATCCTCACCATTTTACGAATGAGGAAACAAAAATGTTGATAGGCTAAAATTCCACACAGCTTGAAAATGGTGAATTTGTCTGCTTTCAATGGTCATCTTCTATTTTACTATCTTGCAGAGAATAAATAAGAATGGTTGTGTAATTACATAAAGGATTCCTTCATTCTTGCTACTCAGAATGTATTGGCCAGATCAGCAGCATTGACATTACATGGAAGCTTGTGAAAATGCAGAAACTTAGGCCCTGCTTTACATCTATTGAATAAGAATTTGCATTTCTAACATGATTTTTCAGATTATTCTTACAAACATTAACAATTAAGAAGCATCCATTAACCTCAGTTTTTCCTAGATTTATCTTGTGTTCTAGCCTTTTTAAAACTTCCTAGTCTATACAGCTCAACTCAGATACACAGAAAATTGATGCTAATTATTACATCCAATAAGCAAAAGGAAGCCCACAGTTACCAGTTTGGGCATGTCCTGGAAGACTAGTAAGACCTTACCAACTTTCTAGTATTCTAGTATCCTTCTTTCCTTGTTTCTCCATTCATCTCCCTTAATCATCCTTTGAGAGAAGAGGGCTAAGTAATGAAAACAAACAAACAAAAACACCTTTAACTTACAAATGTGAAAATATTCCAAGTGCTTCTCATTAGGATTATTTGATTATGAAGAATAAAGCGCTACTTAAGCTAGCTAAAGAAAAGGCAGCTTAAGAATACTTATGGAGTGATTTCAGTAGTGGGCTTTCATAGATACTTAAGTAGATGATCAGTAATAGGACTGGCCCTCAAGGAAATAGATCTAAAGCAGGGTCATTTAAGGATTTTAGGAGTTTTAGGGTGTTCTTTTAGTGATTTATCATTAATAGATTTCAACTACCCCATGTCTGCCCTCACCACCATCACCACTGCGTGCTCCTGTCATTTCCTCTTCTCACCATAATTTGTTTTTTCATTCAGGTTCTAGAGATTGAGACTGTGATTGGATAATCTCATGTATTTGTAAGGCCTCATGAGTCCTAAATCACTGGGTAGTATATGCGTTGTGGAAAAACTTCTGTGGTCACATTGCTAGGTCCAGTTCCATAGCCATGGTTTGATGTATAACATCACTTTTTTAATAAATATTCTTTTAGCTTCTGAAGAGACTTGACCGGTTTCCTTTAAAAGGGTGATATGTAGATCACACTGTAAAACATGTCTAGGGTACAAAGGAAGGAAATAAGTTAACTTTTTCTAACTCAGTGTTGAAATTTCCAAATCACTTATGAAATTCTCTGTTTCTTCTCTGAAGCATCCAACCTCTTTCAAAAACAATCCTAGAAGAGAGCAAAACAGTTCATGAGTTGGAATTATAAGGCAATAGTGAAAGGAATTACCAACAGTTAACCAAATAAGTTTTTTTTTCACATTAGAGATGCTATCTATTTACTCATTTATTTATAAGTTGTTTTCTCTAATCAAAAAGGAATTGGAAAAGAGGTTTTAATTAATTAACTTTTTTGAGGACTAGCATTAAGAGTTGTTTCTTGTATTGTACTGTCTTGTATGGGACTAGCTTTAACCATATTCTCAATGCTATGATAGACTTTGTGTTAACAACACTAGCTAGCTTATCATATACTCCAGAGATGTGACTAATTATTAAAATTCTGCGAGATATGATGTTACATTAAGAGACAAAACATAGGTTACATTGTCCCATTGGCTTAATTTTTTAATCAGGTATTTATTGAATACCTACTACAATCTGGAATTATAGACATGCAAAAATATAGCTGAGTCCTTCAGAGGGGTTATAATTTAGTGGTCACAGCTATCCAAGGAAATGTTTCTAAAATTTATGTCAACTAAAAACATACGTGCATAGCCCATGGGCTTAAGATATGGCTTTTGTTTATGTATATTGTTCCTCTTGTTCAATTTCATTCAAAATTTTGTGTAGTGAAATTAACATTAATTTGCTGCTAGGATAATCATCTTCACTAATCCAAACAATATGGAAAAAGGTGAGAATGAATAACTCTAGCGTAAGCCTGAAAAACACTTAAAAAATATTGAAAGACTAAGAGTTAAATACACAATTACTTGGTGGTTATTTTAGGGGCTGTTATAAATGTTAGGTCTAGGGTATTGCCTTATCCTTGGACAAGAAGGGAATATAGTATAAAAATAATAGTGCTCTGTTCTGTCAGTTCTCTGGAAGTATCTGTTCTAAGCACTGTTTGGAATATGGTTTATTTGTAATGAATATTAATCCATTTTATTCCTATTATAATACAAAGTCAAGACAACTCTGTAACTAAGTTACAACTGAGGGAGACAAGATATGAGTCATTGGTGTGCATCATGAATGAGCCCAATATTTACTTTGCCCAAAGTACTAGTTTTCAAAAATTGCCACAATCCTATGGTGATTTCCTATTTCCATGTAAAGTGGCTTAGCTGAGACAATTCTGCTTATTCAAAATCCATTTTCTGGCATAGTTAGAACTTGGTGAAGATTGAGCTACAGAAAATATTAAAGATTGTCATACCAATTGTACCATAATAACAGATTATTATGCTGCTATACATTTTCAGGGAAAGTATTAAAAGCACTCCAAGAAAAGAATAACTAGAACTGTGTGATAGGTGAAAAGAAATGTCTAGTTAAACCTTTTCTAGGATTCTCCTAGATATCTTCTATGTTAGAGGAGAATTGAGCATGTACTAAATAAATAGGAAAGGGTTGTTCTTATTTTTGCTTTCTCTTCCATCCAGTTGATTAGGAGCAATTACCAGCACAGAATATTCTCCACAGAGCTCCAGAAAGAACATAAGGAAAGATTGGAGTCAGCTCTTGACTTCTTTTTCTCAACATTAGAATTGTTATTTTTCTTTTTCTTTTTTCTCTCTGGTGGGTGGCTTTGTAAGGAAGAATCTTGGGACCTCGTGGTACCTCATCAGTGATGAGAAATTTATGTACTCAGTGGCTGGTTTTTGGTTTATTCTTTCTTTCAAAGAAAAGGTATGCACTATTTCTGCTTCTGTAGCACCAGTAGCTGGCATATTTGTGTCAAATTTGCCCAACATGCTTACTTCTTTCTTGGTTCAATGTAAATGGCAGTTTATTCTGGCATATGGACCCAGATAATGAAAGCTTCTTTGGGAATTAGACTTAAGAGCACTCATTTTGATCACATGAAGAAGCAAGAATGAATGCTAGGGATATACAATAAATTTTTTATTTGGTTTGTTTTCATTAGGTAGATTAATTTAAATGCATATTCCTCATTCCTATCTAGTTATATTTTACTCTACATATTATGTGTCATAAAGTATAGAAACAGTTAACAAAGCATAAACTTCCAAATTGGTCAACCAAACTAGCAGTAAATATGCAGAGCTGTGCCAAGAAATAAGGGTGGAAGATTTTTGCCATTGTCCATAATCTCCTTCAGGCTATCCATTGTTATTCCTGAATAGGTATACAATCTTAGAGAAGAAACCATATAATTGCAATTCCTCAGATATCTCTCCCAATCAAATTGCTACCCATAATCTTATCTAAAATAGAAATTTTGGAAATGCTACTGTTGCTTTTTCATTGACAACATTAGCTGGGAGTTTATTAAATATCAAATATATATTTCTGGTATTCTACTTTCCTTTTCAGGACAAAAGGAAAAAAAATCTCTGACAAGTTTCCATAGTTCAGAGACTTGGTCAAAGAAATTTCTCACTCTTTCTCTTGGCGATGTCATAGCCTTTTGCAAATATGAGAAAAGCAATCATCAGTAGCTAGAAGAGTCTCTAGACTGAGGTATGCTGTTATAATCGGGTCAGTTGAGCCTGCTTTCAGCTTATTTCACATCACAAAAATGTCATAAGACCAATACTTTCTTTGGAGTAGGTACATTCAAATGCTACCAGGTTGCAAGCCTGGGGCAACAGAAGGTAAACTAGTGTCAGTGAGCACATCATATTGCAAAGGCATCATAATAATTGTATAGACAGCAAAGGATTGCATTTCACTACTGTGTAGCATCAAATACATAAGGCAAATGCAAACAAACTGTTGTCTCCTACCAAGATTGGAAACCCGAGAGTAAAAATCCTAAACTGTTTATTACAAGCCTAAATGAGTCCATTAGACTTACGTTAGACTTAAGAGACAAGAGAAAATAGTGCTACCGAACTGTCAGAGATGTAAAATTTCCTAATACAAGAGAAAGATCACCACAAATTCAAAAGCTGAGTCTATTGTATTAGCTATGTTATTTTCAATTTGGAAAATTCATAAGGCTGATACTAGTATTGCTTTTATGAACTTGTTAAAAGAGGTGATAGAAGAAATATCTGAACAGAATCATTTCCATATTTGTCTCTTTTTTCTTGCTAGGAGTACTGCTAGAACAAAATGGGATTTGGGAGAAACTTGTTTGTTTCTGGTATATCTGGTGTGGATCAAAAAGAATCAAACAGAAAAGAAACTTCTGGTAAAATTTTGAAACCTGATTTATATCAAAAGTTTATTTTGATTTTATTATGTTTGATGCTAGTGAGAGATAAGACAATCATGAAAGGTTTTGAGTATAGATTTTTAGAACTGAGTGATGAGCAAAACTGACAGTTCATATTCTTATCAAATCCTTTTGCGTCTACAAAATAGAAGGTTCCTTGAATTTTCTGACATCTTCACGTCTCATCCTGCCCCAGACATGGAGGCTCTGACAAACATAAAAGTTGAAAAATACAAGCAAGAAAAAATTTTCAGCTACAAACCTGTAAAAACACAAAGGAAAAAACCACCAACCAACTAACCAAGCAGACGAAAAATAGTCTCATTCAGTTGAGGCTGAATACTCTTTTTAATATTAGGTGGCTCCACAAGGGTATTTGACCTAAAATTGAGCTAACGTAAATAAGAAACTGAAGTAGAATGTAAATTACAATGTTGAGACTTAGCTTTTCTTTGCGTTTCAGGTCAAAATGCAAACTCAAATCAGGAGGAAGTATCTGTGTTGCCTAGAAATTGATTGTACTTTTGTGTGTCCAAGTAATCCCAGGAAATCTAGCTAATTACCTTTAGTTTATTAAAAACATGATAAAGCAAAGGAACATCTAGATAGTCTCGTACTCTGCACACAGCTCACAGCAGTACTACAACTTCTTTTGATTTGCTTCAGCAAAATGAAACCTCTTCCATTCAAGGATGCTTTCTTTTTTCACCACTGTCATCATGTGGCTATTATTACTGCTATTATGACTACCACAATTATCTGAATATTTAATAAGTGTACATTTAATGAGCTACATTAGGCAGGGGAAGCATGAAAAGCCTCCACCTCATTAGCCTGGGTAAGTTATCAGACTTAACAACAGACGGCTGTAGTTTTTCCTATTTCTATTGCATCAGCAACATGGATATCATATGATTCAGAAAGAGAGCTCCCTATTCAAGGAGGGCTCTAAGCATATCATTGCTTCCTGGAACAAGACGGGTGCTAACACTTATTCTCTGTTTCTTCTCTGAAGCATTCCACCTCTTTCAGAAACAATCCCAGAAGAGAGCAAAACAGTTCATGAGTTGGAATTAAGAGGCAGTAGTGAAAGGAGTTACAAACAAGTAACCTAAGAAGTGTTTTTTTTTTTTTTTTCACGTTAGAGATGCTATTTGCTCATTTATTTATAAGGTGTTTTCTCTAATCAGAAAGGAAGTAGAAAAGGGGTTTTAATTAATTAACTTTTTTGAGGACTAGCAAAAGAGTTTTTTTGTTTTGTTTTGTTTTGTTTTTTGTTTTTGTTTTTGTTTTTGTATTGTACTGTCTGGTATGGGACTAGCTTTAACCATATTCTGAATGACAGACTTAAAGAGTGTTAACACCACCGGTGCCGAGTTTCTAACCTACCTTTTTATGCATGATGCTATTTAGAGCACTATTTGGAGCACTACAGGAGAAATGTACAGGGAAAGGAGCCTGAAGGGGCACTGGCTTTAATTTTAATTTCTTCTGAATTAGATAGCATTTTAAAATCCCAAGTGTACACATTAGTCTACAAAGCGGGAATAATTATGAGAGTGCTCCAGCCACCGCTGTGTATGGCCAGCCCGCCTGCTAGAAGCAGGGATAGGCGACAGTGCAGAGTGGCGAGAACATTGTGTCCTGCATTAAGTCCTGCTTCCCTCAGAGGCTATGTGTCAGACGACTGGTACCCTGGTACTTCGGGCGGGTGAGCCAATTAGCACATTCCCTAGTCTGGAACTGTAGTTGCTGTGTATGTGATCTGCATACTAATTCCTCTGAGATTTGACCTTCTGGGTGGAGAAAAACAAGAATCCCAGGTGAGAGAGAACGTTGGCCTAGATTTTCCTATCCCTTCTCCTCTGTTGTTTATTTACAGGCCTCTTAACCCAGCTACTTTTTGTGACTAACTCTGAGACTGGAAAAGTTTATTTCCCTTGAAAATTCAAATCAATGTATAGGATAACAACTATCAAAAATCATAGTTTTTTACCTCCCTCAGATAATGTCAAAAATGCCGTGCAGGTACTCCTTGTACTATTGACACCCTTGGCCCACATGGGGGCAGTACTACGTAGTCAAAAGCCTCCGGGAGCTTTCAGAGCATGCAGAGTCTGGTTGGAGACAAATTTGAATGCATAAGGCAGAAGCAGGATAGTTTTTCATAAGCACAAGATTCCTTAGAGCCAATCATTACAGCATTCTAAATGTTCTTGCTGAAGGAATTAGGAAGGAGAGATGTCTACCAAGTTTCCAGCTGCTGTTGCAATCACTTGCCGGGAGATGTTGGGGAAATTTTTTGATTGATGATTCCAGTTAATGCTACTTTTTTAAACATACACAATATGAAACAAATAATTTTTCATTGAATTATCAAATTATATTCCAGGTTTGTTTGGAACAGCAACAATATGTCTTAGGTGTAGATTTTTAGTTTCTTACTGTATGATATGATGAGTTGCTTTTTAGTAAATTTTCAGATAATTTCTAGGGAAGCTGTAAAAGAATGCATTCATAGCCAATAAACCAGTATATTGAGTGCATGGAAGTTATTGGTGACTTGATGATGTTGAATAAATGTTTCCTTCAGATCTCTCTTAAGTTACAACAGCTACATAAACAAACATTGGCCTTATTATGCATTCATCTTATCTGAAAGGTTTTTGATATTGGGAGGGGAAATCTTTTCCATCAAGACACTTGGAATTGATTGACTTGGTTACTCATTAGGCATATTTTAAAAATCTAAGGAAAGAGCCATAATGGTATGTTGAGCTATAGTATCCCAAAGCCTATAGTACTGAAAGACCCCAAATCACAAAGCATTTGTTTCCTTACTCAGAGGTGAGACTATACCAAGTATACCTTTAGATGATACCCCATTTCATCCTTTAGAAAACAAATTTTGAATTAGCTGATGAGCTCCTGATCATGTTAGGTTGCGTCAAAGCAGAGACAATGAGTCTTTAAGACAGTCTGGGGCACAGTGTCATAATGAAAGCTTTACAGATTCTCACAGAGGAGTCAGTGGGCTCTTGTGGTGATAGTTTCACTGAACAGAACAGAGGCGTATCTGCCCCTAACACCATCAGCATTGATTCTTGACACCTTTTCTCTCTGTACTACTTTTTCTTCCCCTGTCTCTTATCTTTTGGATGAAATTAAACACTGAATTCTCTCCATCTTTTTCTTAACTTTATCCCCCTTTCTGCTGATACACATGCCAGAACATCCAATTGCACCTATGGAAATTGTTTATCCCTGAGGGGATCATTTGGTACTCAAATGGCTATGGATCCTGTGCCAGAGCAACCAGAGTATTAGAGAAAATTCAGTGTTTGCTTTTGCATTCATTTGTTTTTTTCAAAATCTCATTAGTACAAAGGTTATTTCTCTCATTAAACCAGCTACTTAGAATAAGGTATATTAAAAAGCACATCTTTTTGCTTGCTTTAAAATGGTAGCTTGAACTGGCATGATGGAAACTATCTTTCTATTTTGTAAGTGTTTTAAATATGGAAGAAAGCATCTGCTTTGCCTCAGTCTGGGGTTTGGTAAATGAAATTTCTCTGACTGATTTTTCTATTCTAGCTCAGAAAATGATTTAAATGGCTATGGACTTGAACCTTGCCATAATGTCACCATAAAGTCATCTGGCAAGTTGTGATAAGCAAGTGTTATGCAAAAATTACTGTGTCCAGCCCAACCCTTCTGGAAGTCAGTACACGAGCTCCTTGTAACACTTAAGCAAAATTATACAATTGCTTTGTCTGTGTGGTCTATTTTAATAAGCATACAGGGAAGTGAATTGCATAGATAATATAGTGATAAACAACAGATTAATCTTTTTAATAACTTGAGATTTTGCTTGCTGGATTTTAATTTCTCTCTCTTCAAAAATACTAAGTAGAACCTATAACATAGTAATGTGGTTTCCTATTGCTTTTAGTGTAAAGAAGATAGGATTAAGTTTAACTTATCCTTTTTCACTTAACCACATAAAAGCACGTTCTTTGTGCTTTCTGCTCTGGCAGCACCACACTTCCACCTCTTCTAACTACCACACTTATTTCCTCTTCCTAGTTCCTACTTGATCATCAGCAAGAGAGAGGGATGAGTAAGAGAAAGACAAAAAGTAATTAATTCACTGAAGTGTAGCTGCAAATGAATTTTTGAAATAAATTATTAATTTTCTCTTTAATATTTCTGCATTGATACTGCTCTGTATCTGGGGATTGGAAGTGAGAGCTGCTTTGCTTCATAGCAGCAATGCCCTGGGTAGAAACAGCAGCGCCTCATTGTAACTAAAATGCGTCCTGCTAACGTGATATTTCTCTAATCCATCAGCAATATGCCTTTAGCCAGCAGCATTTTAAATATGCGTCAGTTTTTAAGTTTATGGCAGGTAGGGGAGGAATGCAGGATGCGGGCAGTTGCAATAAAAGAGGTCAAGTGCCTTATTTTCTGTATCTCCTGGTGCCAGCTTCCTAAAGCACTGAAATCAAAACAAAATCTAAATGTGTATGATGATTCCTGAGGAAAAGGCGGCATCACAAACCCAAGATCTTTTTTGCTTATGTAGGAGGGAGAAAAAGTTCTGAATTGTACAGGAGATGTTAGAGTTGGGAGTAGTACTGAGTATCAACAGCATGTAGAAGAATTATAATTCTTTGTATTTCCTGACCAACCCAGGGCAGAGATCAGGGAATGGTAGTCGGGTGACAGCACAGGGCTGCTCGATTATCTTCACTGGACTCCACGTCTTCAGTTGGCTTTGAACCCAGATTACAGAATGCGCCTTTTATCATTCCCTCTGCTCAAATCAACTGTTATCAGGAAATCTGCTCTTCTTGACCTCTGTGGCATGTGGTTGGAAGGTAAACCTTAGCATTATATGAAAAAACTATTTTTAGCAACAGAAAGCAATGGTGCTGCTTCTGTGTTCAAAGATGTTGGCTCCAAATGGCAGAGGAATGATTGTTTCCACTTAAAGTGATTGATATGTCTACATACACTTGAGAGATAGAATTTCATTACCTATTCTTTCTGTGGGGACTGACTGAATACAGTTTCAAATGAAATAGGGAGAACATTTGTGTAACAGAGTACTATTTTCTTCAATGAAATAAAGGAAAAAAGAACCAATATATGAATATATGAGGGGACAAATTGTGGATGTTAAAGAAAGTAAACAAAGACATGGAAAGAATGAAGAAACTAACACACACACACAAATATTCAATACATACCATAATTAGGTTTTTAGCTTTCTGTTCAATGACAGTGAAATATTACTATTGGTTCACTTGCAAAAGTATTTATTTTAAATTACCTGTAATGATTAAGCACAGAAAAAATAAGTATTATAAAAGGCTACCTAACAAAATTCAATTCATTCCATAATAATACCTAAGAATTACTGCTTTCATTTTGTGTAGCATTTGAAGACTTGGAAACTCAAGTTACCAATACCTTGCAGATGATTTTAGAAGAGAAAATTAAGAAATTCAAATTCTCATTTGGGGTCAAACATAAAGGAAAACAACTTAATGAGCTCCTAAAAATGTAATGCTCTTTTATAAAACAAGAAATACTTCTGCAACCTCAAAATCTGTTTTCTCTCAAACGTTTTTCTCTAATGCTGTTTGGTTACCTCCTAAAGCCATTATTTCCAGCAGAGTCACAGAAATCCTCAGCTGTGTAGGCGGTCCCAGTAAATTTAGCAGCCAAGCCACATTTTGACATGTTAAGAATAGGCGTCTATAAATCTTCCCCAGCGTCTCCTGAGAAGATTTAATCTTTCTTTTCAAGAATTTGCTAAATTTCAGGAAATGCTGTAATGTAACAAATGACTTGTAGACAAGGCTGGAGGAAGAGTAGAAGATAATGGAATTTCTTTGTTCAAGAACCAAGGCAGAAACTGAAGGAAACTCCTGAAAGTTCTACATTATCTACCAGAAAAGAGAGAGGGAGGCTGGGGCAAATGAAATCCATCTTCCTTCAGTAGCCATTGGACTCATGAACAGGGACATGTCACAACCTCTAAAGAAGCCCCTATGTTGTCTAGGGAGATTTCTGCTTTCACAACCCATCTCTTTAGAACAGAGATGCCACAAATAAACTTTCCATTAAAAAAGACCTTCAATTGCTGCCTCAATTTCAGCGGAGGAGAGCATCACACACTGGGGTTTGTCGGGGGGAAATAGGGGAGGGACAGTGGGGGGGTGAGGAGTTGGGGAGAGATAGCATGGGGAGAAATGCCAGATATAGGTGATGGGGAGGAAGGCAGCAAATCACACTGCCATGTGTGTACGTACGCAACAATCTTGCATGTTCTTCACATGTACCCCAAAACCTAAAATGCAATTAAAAAAAAAACACCTTCAAATAGTCTGAATTTCCTTGTTTTTTCTTATCCCTAGCCAAACAGGGGTACTCAGGGCCCTTTACTTTATCTCCCAAGTCTACTTCAAGATGCGTTTTCTTAACTTTCTCTGAACAAGGAGAGCTCCTTGGATCGAGTGACATCTGGAAGAGGCTTAAGCTACTTAATATGAACATAATGAACTTAAAATGAACAGCATAGACAGACAAGGAATTTATTGAAAGAATATTGAGAAGGAAAGAGAATTGAAGAAAAGGCTAAGAAGGCTCTAGGAAGGTAAAGCCAAGGTTGCCTCAAATAGCCAAATGAAGGGGCATTATACTAGGGAATGACTTTGCACCAACCGTTCCCAGGCTTATATCATTCTTCTTCAATATTTCTAAATGCCAAGGAAAGATAGCCTAATTGGTTTTCTGTGAGTCTTGGACTTACCCACAGGCTGAGGATAAAGCTGAGAAATGCACAGCCATCAGAACCACATGAAATGATGGTGGAGCAGTTCTCTAAAATAAACTTTCATATTTTAAGAACTTAACAACAATTAGGCTATCTTTCCTTGGAAAATAGACTACTGTTACCAACAGAAGAAGGAAGAGATCTTGAACAGCAAGAAACGAACCTATGTGAAAAGAGAGATAATACCGTTAGACAGCAAGCTTAACTTCCCAGTCAGATCATTCTGGATGGCAAAACTGATCTTCTCTCTTTTACCAGCACTTGTTCATCTTCCCTATATCTTATCTTTCCTGAATAAGTCGGAAAGTTGCTTTCGTTACTCACAGAAGGATAACTTATATTCTATTGGATGGGGCAGGTGGAAAAGAAAGAGTAGGGATGCTCCGGAAGATGCTAACATCTGAGTTAGTCTCTACTCAGATTCATGCACATGAGACAGATACCTAGGCAGAGCTCCGTATCCACAGGAAGACCCCAGAACTACATGCTAATCCTTCTCTCATAGCTTTGATTACCTATTTCCTAAATCTACCCTCAAAAGTTTGAGTCTTACTGTTTTAGATCACTCTCTTACAAGAATGTCTCTAACTAACTATGAACTATTGGCACTACTCTTTGCTAAAAGTCCCCCAAAGTGTGGTTATTTGTGACCTTTAGCATCTGTAGTTTCAAGATTACTTTCTCAGGATATCACTTTGGCTAATAAATGCTTTTGTTCCTCTACGGTGACCTCCAAACCTATATGCCAAGCCTGACTCATAAAAAACACAAAAGACCCACAGCTAATTAGTTTTTGAGAAAATACATTTTCACCTAAGGAAAAAAATATATTTAAATTTCACTCGTTTCTGAACTTCTTATTTATCTGTGTATGCCCAGTGTACCTAATTTGTGTTTAACACATGATCATCAAGCAAATAACTGAATAACTGAGATAGAAAATGAATACATATTTACTTGTATCTGACTATCAACTCAACCCCTTCCAGAAAGTTTAGAGAAGAAATATTAGAGGTTATCTCATCTAACCCTGTCATATGTTATAAACTTGGGCATAGAGGCCAAGATAAAGAAAATGACTTAACAATCTCAAATCTAATCTGTGACAGAGCAGAAAATCAAAGTCAGATGTTCTGAGTTTAAATCCAGTACTTACGACACTATAACACCCAAGTAATTAAAGTTCTTAAAGTATGATATTGCATAGATAGATAGATAGATACCCCTAAATAGATTAAAAGCCCAGTTAGATTTAAAGGTATAGTGTTAGAATAACAGAGGCAGGCCTTGAGGTCAAGGTTTAGCACAGAGATTGCCTAATTACATCAGTCTTGTAAATAGTCAGAACAAGAGGACCCATTCACATAGAAGGAGAGTCTCCTTCACTCCCCTCTCATCTTACCCATAATCTTCATTGTTCATTTTGCAGATTAGAAACATCCATCTCAGGGGAACATTTCCAGGACATGTCATAATAACAAGTACTTCTATTTATTGACAATCGTGACCAAGTTAAGAAATTCCAGAGCAATTGTTAGGAGAGGAGAATGACCTTTTGTCAGCTTTTACTCTTTCCTTTTGCCTCAGGCTTTCACCCTAACGCAGAACAGTGGTATGCTATCTGTGCTTCATTTTTAAGAATGAGTGAACCACCCCTGCAATAACCTCTGAAATGTCCTGGATCACCCTTCTAATGGGGCAGTGTCTCATCTTCTGTACCTTCTTCCTCTTCTCTCAATTAAAATGTCTCAGCTGGCCCCATCATATTTAATCCCCTAAAGACTCTTCAATTTCTATTATATGCTGATGACTCACAATTATCCATTTCAAAAATGGACCTCATTCTTGAGCTCCAGACCCGTATATAATATACTGTAATCTAACTGGACATTTCACAGGTACCTCAAGTTCAATCAATCTAAATGGAATTCCTTATCAAACCTACTTTCTATAACCTGTTCTCAAGCCAGTAACATGGACTTCATCCTAGATTCCTCCTTTACCTCATCAACTACTTTCAGTTTGTAACTAAGTCTCATTAATTCCACTTCTAAAATATTTCTGTGATGTTTCTATCATCGTCCTACCTTTCCTTGATCACCTGCAGCTTGTTTTGGTATAATGTTCTTCTAGCTGGCATCCCTAAGTCCACTCTTTTCTCCTTTCAATCCACCATCCATACTGCAATGAAGGTGACTGTTCTGCAGTGTGAGTCTGATCCAGATACTCTGTGGCCTCCATAGTATTCCATCACAGATGGGTTGGAATCGAGCCCCTTGGCAGGCCAGTTAGGCCCTTCCATGCTTTACCACCCAGGCAAGATCTTTTCTCTCACCTGCCTACTCAGGGCCTTACATGACTAACCCTCTGACACCATTGTATACCATCCTCCCTGGAACAAACTGCATCGTGTTTCATTTCTGAGGACCCACCATGATGTTTTGTTTTGTTTTGTTTTATTCTGGTTTATTTTTGAGACAGAGTTTGTCAGGCTGAAGGGCAGTGGCAAGATTACAGCACACTGTAGCCTCTATCTCCTGGGCTGAAGCAATCCTCGTACCTCAGCCTCCCGAGTAGCTGAGACTACCGGCACACCCCCCCATGCCTGACTGGTTTGTTTTCTTAATTTTTATTAAAGACAAGGTCTCACTATGTTGGTCAGTCTGGTCTCTAACTCCTGAGCTCAAGCAATCCTACCTGCCTTAGCTTCCCAAAGTGCTGGAATTGCAGGTATGAGCCACCGCACCCACACTTCTGTCTTTTCAGGCACAGTTTTTCCATTGCTTGGAATGCCCTCCTAAACTTTGTCTGGATTTTTCTCTACTTAAATATCACTTTTTTTCTGTTGTTTTCTTAAATTCCTTCGGCAGCTTTCCCACCCTACTCCTCATTGGGTATTTCTTGTTTGTAGCACCTATTACCCTGCATTGCAGTTCTAGCTACTGTTATTATTCATCTTGTTTTTTTGTCAATGACTAGCAGAGTGGCTGGCACATGCTATGGTTGAGTAATCACTTATATCATAATGGGTGGTTTGGAATTAACATGTTGCCATCCCAAGAAATATGCATTGAACTGCAAGAAATTCCTAAAATAGTGCTATAATCCAAAGGCCTGGATTTGCTGTCACTACAGTAAGAAGGTGAAAGATGTTACCTCTGGCAACAGTTTGGATGCTTATGAAATTTCTTAGAAGCCAGAGACTGTCAAAGAAATACATTTCTTTTACCAACCTACCTCTTACCATTGGGTTTCCTAGAAATCCAATACCAGAGGCCAGCATTAACTAAATATTTAATACATGCATTTTGCTAACCATAGCTAATACCTATAGAACTTCTAATGCTCTACCTTGAAGCTGATGGTTCTGGGTCCTTCTGAAAGGCCAATCATTGTGCTGGGGCAGCAGGCCCACTTACCAGCTCCATTCTGTGAACTATTTAACTGCAAGGCACATTGCCTGGGATTAACTAGAATCATGTAAAGAACACATGGACTGGCACCCTGGGGTTGGGAAGCCTAAAGAGGAGTTAGACAGTTTAATCCTCAGAAATAGTTTGAACAAATTTGGTTTGAAGAATTGGTTTTGATAGGCAGTCTTCCTCATTTGACTGTGGAGTACTTTCCTCATGGTATGAGTACTGACATCATAAAGATTTGGTTAAAAAAATGGCCTTATTACTCTGATCACTTATTGACCTACTTTCCCATTCCTTCAAACCTACCCCAAAAGAGACGGTTTTTTCACTTAACTTGTCATGGGAAATGTGAAGAAACAATTTTTATCAAATACTTTAATGATGGGAAAAAACGTTTTTCTCTTCTGACCCTCTTTTGGGTTAACTATGCTGGGTTGGTTTGAGAGCACCAAATCTAGTCCTAACACTGACAGGTAACATGAGGCTTAACCATCTCACATGTGAAGTAGAAGGGTCATTTTAATCCTAAACCAACTATATTTTCCAAACTCCAGGAGGATAGAAATTATATCTGTTAAACTGTTTTGTTTACAGTAACCACAATGCTGCGGGAAAATGAAGCATTACAAATTTATTTTAGAGAGTGTACCTTGTTTTCATTTAAGAGTAAGAGCAAAAAAAATCTTGTGTTAAGATACCTAAGTCACTACTGACTTTATAATAGTTACTATTATTTTTGATATCAGTTCTAAATGTGAAAAATTAAAAATCAAATTACATTTGTTTATATTGCCCATGAAGAGTTCTCTATTGCCTCCAGAAAGCAGAGCCTTGTGATCTTATCTGTCAACACAGGAAAATAATACAGGTATAAATCGCAAGTCCTAACAGTCAAGGGGCTGCTTAGATCTTGTTCTTGTTCTGATATTCACCTTGGAAAATTTGAGTCTAATATAAAAACAGACACATTCCTCAAAGAATTTTTATCAGGCCTACAATTTAGAATATATTTTCAAGGCAATTTTCAGTCCAACCTTCTGATACAAGAAACAATTCCAAACCCATTCCGTGCCCATGCACTGAAAGTATGTCACCACCATTTGAGCTTTAACTGGAAGTATCACTTTAAATCTAATCCATTCTTTGTCATTGAAATAGTTGTGTAAAGCTCTTTTTCTTTCTCCTCATCTGCTAAATGAGATCATCTTCACCCACTTAAGACATCTTGATGAAGTGTTATGGCTTTTAAGGAAATTTAAATATAGGAAATATATTTTTAAGAACACTCTGAGTATGATTTTATGTTTTCTACCTAGAGATGTAAAGTGATTTTTAATTTTAGATTTGTGTTTTTTCCAAAAAATATTCATTTCCTAAAATAACATTTGCTGGCTAGGGCACTGAGGTTATGAGTGATTTAGTCCCTTTAAATTCTAAACTCTCTATAATATGTTGATGTATTTAAATGAATTTTTAAATGTAAAGGAATAAATTATATGTGTGTATCAGTGAGACTTTTCTAAATCAGGCCTTATAATAGATAATACATGCTATAAGATATAAGCAATAATGAGTAAGAAGGGGAGAAGACCAACAAAGAGATGATGAATATATAGTGTGGTAAGTACAACAGAATCATATGGACAGAGGGATGTGCTCTATGAGAAGAAAGAAAAGTCTAAATGATATTGCAAATTTCAGATGGAATGTTCCTTTGTTTAGAATTTGCTACAATTCTACCTTCAACAGCATTGTAATTTAAAAAAAGCTTGTTTCTCTCATGAGGGGGAAATATTTTGCTCCAAAGGAGAGTCAACCTGACTTCCATTTGTACATAATTCCTAGGAATAAATCTCAAGAAAACATTCTCAACAATGCACGTTTCATCCCCAAATAAGCACAGCTATTTAGTATTGGTAGTCTTTCAGTTTATATTCATCCTTTTCTAGTCTCCATATAGACAAGGCACTGCAGTTGCATCACCAGAATGTAAGTTTCAGCTGTATCTGTATTCCCATCTACGGTTCTGTTACTAAGCTTTAAAGAGAGGTCTAATTTAAGACCTATGGTGTGTTCAAACCTGTAGTTTCAGATAAGGATTCTCCCTCTTATATAATGCATTTTAAAATGAGAGCAAAAAGCCCACATCAGTGTTGGATTTCCACTGTTTAGCTCTGAGTATTCTTGATACCTTAAATTGAAGAAAGAGTACAGGGTTTGTGAGCTACAGTAATTAGTGCTGGTGGCAGTAAGGCTTGTAGCAGTGTTGATGAAAAGAAACCATAATTTCTTTTAAACTCCTTAGGGTCTCCTTTCTGAAAGGAAGACTTGCAATGTTTCTTTTTAAAGCTTGGATCAAATAACTTAAGCAGACACTGTGACAATACCATTTGCAGGAAAGAAACCTATGGTATGACTCATTCACCCACCAAAATGACACTCTATACACCTACTTGTTCCTTGCCTTTACTTTCTGAGTCCTCCGAATCAAAGCATTTGAAAATTAGTCTGCAAGTCAAAGCCCCATGAAAATTTACTTGCTGACATCTTTTCTGCTTATCTGGGTCCACTTCACCTTCTCCAGCATAGGCAGAGTTATGAACAATATAGTGATTCTTCATTAATAAGGTCTGCATGTAACAGAAAACTCATTTTCCTCTCTAAGTTAATATAGGTAATGTGACTTGCTTTGCTGTGCTTCATTACTTCATTCCCTAAAGGCTGAGAGAAGATTCTTTTACCCTCAGAATTTTACTAATCCTCCAGTTTATCTCAACTCTCCTCCCTGAGAGCATCTGCCACCAAAGAGACAAACTATGAGACCAAGGTCAGCACACTGTCCTTTGCAGCTTTTACCATATAATACAAGTCAACTAATTTCATTTGACTTCATGAATATTAGAAGAAATTCTTAATCAAATGGTGGTAAGTTACTTTTAAAAATTAAATTTGGTACTCATGTCATATCCAAATACCTCTGCAAGCAAATATACTGCCTGGCACATAGGAGGTTTGTCAAATTAATGCTGGAGCAAATTATAGAGCTCATGTCTGGGATTAGGTTGTGCATTCTTTTACTCCAAAAAATTATATTGATCGTCTGTGGGCAGGCAAAGAAGCACTGTGCTGTGCACTGTGACCTTGAGTTCATCATCCTGGCTCTAGACTGGAGAGTGATTTTGATCATTTTATTAATAGATGGATGGAAATTTATATTACAGACATACCTCATCTTACACAGTATGTCTGACTCTAAAGAGTATAAAATGCCCTTTATTAATCTAGACATATTTTAAATCAGAAAGAAACCAACTACCTGAAATTATCCTAAAACTATGTTAACTCAACAGTTCCCATTATATATGAGGGGACTTGGGACCAAATATTTAACTTACCTTAGGTGAAAAGGGTAGTTAGAAATTCAGGATAAAAATAGCCGTTCTCTTCCCTCCATATTAGGTTATCTCTGTGTACCCTTCCTTATTAATAGATTTTAAAATTAATCTAATAATTCTCCATATTTGTCGTATATTATCTTAGAATGTTAGTATAATTGTAGGCTTTCATTGATTTTGTTGGCTTGAATTGGGATTATATCTGCTTTTCCATAAACTTCTGTGCATTCTCTCCCAGAAAAATATTCTAGATTTTAACCGTTATCAGAAGGTTTTTCTTTGTACGTTACTTCATTCTGAACACATTTTACTGTGTCTTTCAGCAGAGGTGAAAACTAATAAGAAGCCATAATTTATTGAATGAAAACAGTTCATTTATTTGAGGACAATTAACTAACCCCTTTTTAGTATTCTATTTTTTTTCCAGTTAATTTATCTCAATTACCTTGCTTCTATATGAGATAACTTGTTGATATATTTTTGACCCAGAGTGAATGCTATTAAAATGGGATTAATATATCAGCATTATTTCTCTTTACCGAATATTTCCAAGCTATTTTATTCATGAATATCAAGAAATGAGAAAATAGGACATTCATCGAGTGTCTGCTATGTATCAGCAACGTTTCAGTTATTTAGTCATATTTAACCCTCACTGTATCATTGTGAAAATGGCTTCTGGAACGTTTAAATTTTCAAACATGAGAACATTGAAGTCCAGGAAGGTTGAATAATTTGTCCAATGTCACACAGTTAATGAGAGGTGAGGACAAGATACAAATCCAAGTCTGCCAATAACAAAGCCTATTCTCTAGCACAATACTCTGACTCACAGACAAATGAGAAAAATGAGCCTCCCCTCCAGATGAGATTTGGAGTCTGGGAAGCTTAAATGACATGTTTCAAAGGGCCACTTGCAAGCTTTGGAGCACTAGGTCCCATTCCTGAGTTCTGGACTCTGAGTCTGCCCAGTAAATATCCTTTAAGCCCAATTTTTCCCATCTGTGCCTGAGAGCTGGAGCACTCAGGAGAGGTTCCAGATTGACATCTGGCGATTTAAAGTTCCCCTAGAGTTATATAGCATGAAAATCTGGCTTATATTTTCTTTTCCCTACATAGCAGCTCATAATGACTTGTCTGTCGCTGGCTGTTAAAGTGGTTGGCAGGCCTGGTGTGTGCAAGAAGCTGGGGTAACAGAGCCAGGATGTCTCAGTTGGTTAAGGGCAAGAGTGGAGGGCCCAAGCACAGTCTCCGATTCCAGCTTTTGCTTTGGGCAGTCACTTAATGTCTCTCTGCCCAGTCCTCCCATCTGTAAAATGGAAAGAGGAATACTGATGAACCTCTCAAAGAAGCTGTGAGGCAGAACCCATCCATGATTAACAGAGTCTTTTGGATACAGAAAGGGCAGTGGAAAAGTTTAAAATCACTTCAGTATGGGATCATTTGATATAAATATGATTAAAATTACTATTTGGCAATCCGGGTGCAACAAACCTTCAATTTAGCGTTGGCTGTTAGATGTAGCCACTCTTTTAGGAACTATTGCAGCAATAACTGCCTGTGGAAACTGTGTAGGAAAATAATAGAAATACATTAAACAAAAATGTGCATTAGCTACTACATTCTCTAGCCCTTCAGCAGGCTTCTTGAGGTCATATTCTATGTGTTCTTCATGTTTCTCATGCCACGTAATACCTACTTCAGGGCCTTGCACCAAAGAAACCATCAGTTGAGAGTCATTCTTCATGATATGCTTCAAGGCCAAGAGAAGCTATATTGAATGGTCCTGGGACTTTAATTTTTAGACAGAAAGGCTAATGGCTTTGCCTTGTTTTGCTTTGACACATTTCCTAAGTGCCAAATTGTTAAGAGGTTCCATATTTCTAGTTTCCAATTTCTCTGGGCTCTCTGATTATGCAGTTGCACAGGTGTATGACTTGGGCACACACCCAATACAGCTTTACTTTACCCTCAAACTCATTAGAAAGTGGCCACCCACACCTGGTTAGGCCTGGGTGGAGTCCTCTTTTACATCTTTATTTCTCTCATCCATATGACAAATAAGACTTGCTATTGGCAAGATGTGGTTTATATACTGTGACTGCACTTTGGACACTATTTTTTTAAGTCTTACTTATGAGGGAAAGAGAAAAGTAAAGGCTGTTTACTGGCCCTTACTGTTTCCTGGCCCTGCCAGGACCCAAAAAATTGTGATGCAGTACCATGCCACTGTAGAGGGAGTGCTCATACCTACAGCACTGATATCACTCGGAAACTGTACTCAGTCCAAGCCAGAATTTCAGAATTAGAATTCTTATTCCAATAAGATCCCCAGGTTATTTGTGTACACATTAGAAGTAAGAAGCACTGGGCTAGGATATGGGCTTTAGAATAATTGGAACGATTAAAAAGCCAAATGTCTTTGTACTTAGCAGTGGTATTCCTTTCTATCACTATCACTGGGACATAGTCTTATATGAAAAAAAAATGAATGAAGCATAAAGACTGAGTCTGCCTTCCTGTGCAGCTATGAAGATCTTCCCTCCAGACTGCTTGTTTCTGCTTTGATACTTGGTTTCTCCTTCCATATCTGATGCCACTTCTCCCCTCTCTTCTAGGTAAATAAGCCAGAGTACCTCCTTAGCCTCCAATACACTCTTCTGCCTTACCTGCATCGAACTGACAACTCTCTGAAAGCTCGGACTAGTTTTCTTTACAAATAACTTCGAGTTCTTTAAACTTGTCACAGGAAGAGGGAGAAAGAAGCAGTGCAGCTCCGTAACTAGCTTACTTTGGTTCCTGGATGCCAAGGCAGATGTTACAAATGACACGACATCTCTGCTCAGGGCCTCTGTGTGGAAATTACTCAGCAGAGCAGACATGGGCTTTTCTGTTTTACTGCCAGTTATGAGGTTGTGAATAGCACACCACACTGCCCTGATTAGTGGATGTTTTCACTCCCTTCTCATAATCACAGGACTGGAGCAGAATGATAAGGAGAGCTTCCATGATAGAGTTGGTGATGTGGGGCAGCTCTCTCTTCTCCTTTGTTGTGCTTCTCTTAATGCACACAACCCTTTGAAGTCTGATTCTTTAGTTTTGCCTGACTCACCTGAGCCATCAGCAGCCCCTCATTTCCAATACAGTTCCCTTATCACTGTCCTGATTGAGGCTTGAAAGCACCCGTGGGAGCGCTTCAGTGTTAGTGCACAGCTGTTGGGTTGTACAATTCCCTGCTGCCTACCAGGAAATGTTCATTCTCCTATTGTACTGCAATGAATAATCACCTTAATTTTTATTAGAGGTTTATCTTCAGACCTAGCCTAACTTTTCTGAAAAGCCCAAGGGAATTTGGCAGTTGGTTAAGAGTCCAGTTAGTATTACTAAGGGATTTATTCTGTGGAGCTCATACAAGACTTCAATTCTATGCTTTTCTTTTTTGAGTATGCAAGCAAGGGCTGATGAGTGAGCAACAGAGGATGTCTGAACTAGAGCTCATAGTGCTCAGGTGTGTATGACTCATTTTCTTTGGATCCCAGTGGCATAGAATTCTGACTGTAGTCTTCCTTTGACTTACTGAAGGGCATAGAGAAAAACAAGGAGCAAGTGGCTGCATTTAGGTTCTGATAAGAGGGTACAGATGCTGTTTGGCAATGGAAAATTTATCCAGTCTGTGTAAGGATGTATTGACGTACCTCTTAAATAGCATCAGACTATTTTCCTTATGACAATGAACATATATGTAATCTTAAACATCCATGGATCAAAAGCAAGCTATTTCCATGTACAAATCTCTCTAAAAGCAAAAATCATACAGTTGTTTACATAGATAAAATTTACTTTAAACCATAGAAGAAAATGGCTTCATCTTAAATTGTTAACTATGATCAATTAGTCGTGGCTATTTGGAGTCCTGTGTTGAAAAGAATATTGAAGCAATATTCTTTGGGCTCCATGGAAGAGAAAACTATGTTAAATTGCATAGAAGGTAGTGGCAGCATTTCTACTACTTTCATCTGCTGCGACTACAGAGATCCCAGAGAGTAGTAGTGCTTTCTCTATTCCATTCATACATATTCCAGTTACTATTCAAACAGGAATAGTATTTATCCTTCCACCAGCAATGAATTGACATTTGGAAGGAAAAATATCTTCAACTGCTGATAGAGAGTTAGCTCTGATTTACTCACAGGTGCTTTCTTATTTCAGGATACAGGGTTTGCTGAATAAAACAAGGCATCTTGCCTGAATAAATACTACCAGCCCATCTTAAATATACCATACTGTTCATATCGATTAGGACATTCTAGGCATAGTATTCGGAATACTATACACTTTTGTTGTTCTGTTCCAATATTTCTCTGGATTTGGTGTCAGAGGGCTTAGGCTAACACTCTGACTAAAACACAATTTAAGATCTGTATGACCTTGAGTGAGTTTAAGTTTTTTGAGCTTTGATTTCTTCCTTCGATGGTTGATGGAAAACATATAAATCAAGATATGTTAATATAGTTACAGTAGAAGTTGCTGGACTTGTGAGATAGGAAAGGGGAAAAACAGTACAGTGTTAGCAGGGGCACAGAAAAATATTAGGTTAAATCCAAATCTTAATAGCCTCCTTGTGAAACTGAAACACACAATGCCAAAATATAAGGAAAAGCAAACTACCTTAGCTGTAGAATGAGTGTTAAATATTTGAAAAGAATATGACCATTTCCATGTGGGCTAAGCCC
Organism: Cacajao melanocephalus; assembly: GCA_963573385.1. NCBI lineage: Eukaryota > Metazoa > Chordata > Mammalia > Primates > Pitheciidae > Cacajao > Cacajao melanocephalus. The sequence continues at coordinate 3,050 of CAUYLG010020967.1, read as the reverse complement.
TTCTGATGTAACAAGTGTCTATAAACAGATTACTCTCTAGATTGCCTGAAGTCTCTTAGAGCTTCTCAGATCCTGTAGTTTTTCTTCCAGTGTGCAGTGGCAAAGCCTCTTCTCCAGTTTAGATTTAACAGACACATAAATGTGTCCATCCTTTACATGGCTGAATAAGTTGGGAGTGACTGTTCGTAAAATTCATTGTGAAAGATCGTCTGTGAAGCAGGCAACAAAGACTAAAGCAAAAGATTTGGTTATGTTTATTTGACCAAACTAAGAAAAGATAAAATACAAAATATAGAAATGGATGTTTATAAAACAGACATGAACTACATTAAGATAATTAACACCTACATATAAATAGGACAGGTTCTTAGTATTTATTCATACAAACACAACCTTGATAACTTTCCATGCACTATTTCTGCTGGTGGCTTACCTCAGGTGTCCTGGGTTTCAGTCCCTGGACAGTGCCTCTTCCCCATGCATGCCTCCCTTACTTCCAGGAAAGGGTCCAGAGGACAGTTCTGGTTTTGCCACTTAACAACTTTGTGATCTCATGCAACTCTCTGTACTTCATATTCCTCACTTGTAAGATGAAGATAATAATAGTGCGTAACTCATAGAGTTCTGATGAAGATTCAAGGAAATGGAAAACTAAAAAAAAGATGTGGTACAAATAATGTTGGATGCTATATTTTTTATGAGGGGAGGCAATAGCCATTCCTTAAATATTTGTCTTTTCTATTTTGTATTTTTATTTTAATTATTTAAAAAAATTATACATAATAGATGAACATATTTTGGGGGTACATGTGATAATTTCATGCTTTCGTATTGCAATGCACAAATGATGGTAACTGGGATTTTCGTCGCTTTAAATATTGATCTTTATGCTAGGAACATTTGACTTATTCTCTTCTATTTTGAAATGTATAATTGGTTATCGGTAACTATAGTCACCTGCCTGATCTATTGATAAGTAGATTTTGTGTCTTTTGTCTAACTTGCTGCTGTCTTAATCATTAACATTGCCATTAGCCTCAGCACCTTCCTAGATAAACACTGGCCTGATAGTGTAGATCAGAAGTCCTCAGAATATGGTCTGCAGCCCCATGAGTGTCTCCAAGGTCATTTCGGGTCTGTGACGTCAAGACTATTTTCATATTAATACTAAGATATTACTTGTTTTTTTCACATTGCTTATTTTGCATAGGTGATGCAAATCTGTGATGGGAAGAGCTGCTGTCACCTTAATGGTAGACCAACACAGTGCCACCAAAATAGACTAGCAGTTACAATATTCTTTACCATCACACATTCACAGTTGAAAAAAAAAATCAGTGTTTCTTAAGAATCCCTTTAAATGAAGTAGTTAAAATGATAAATTTTATTAAATCTCAACTTGAGTACACATTTGTTGAATTCTGTTATAAAATAGGAATATGCACAAAGTACATTTGCTGCATACTAATGCATGTAATTGTTTGAGTTGCAAGATAAACTATCCATCACTTTCATAGAAGAACTTTTTTTCTAACTACAAAGAACAACTCACAAACTATGGTTACTAGACTTGTATGTTTGGCCATCATTTTCTGAAATGAGCTGAATTTGTCACTTCAAGGAAAACAATTTACAGTATTTGTTGTAAGCTATGAAGTTCAAGCTTTCAAGCAATAATTATGATTGTGGAAAATTTTATTCACTATCATAATCTTGGTAGTGTCTGGGTATATTAAGACTTCTCTAATAGGATTAGCAGTGACATTAATATATGTAATATGATTGATGTCTAACAATGTATCAACATTTAGAAGGCTCTGTATAATTTTAAAAAGATTTTACAAGTAATAAATGTTTTTATTATTACAAAATAAGGAATGAGTGTGAGATAGGCCAATAGATTTTTAGGTAGCAGAGAAAGTAATGTTTATTTATATGGTTTCAGATTTCACATGGCAACTAACCTTTAAGAAACTGCCATTTGTTGAGCTTTGGTATAGCATCAAAGAACAATGCCTACAAATATAAGAAAAGTTTTTTTCTGTCCTATTATGTATTTGTTTGAGGCTGCGGTTTCTTCATGTGCTTCAACAAAAACAACATATTTCATCAAATTGAATGTAGACACTAATGTGAGAATTCACAGGTCTCCTATTAAGCCAGACACTAAGATGTACAAAACTGAAAAACAAGGTCTCCTTATCAACAGTTTTTTGTTGTAAAAAATACTGTTTCTAGAATTCATTAATACATTAATTTATTTAACCAACAGTTTATTATAATTGTAAATACACTCTTTTGTATTCTCAGTATTCATTTTGGATGTAATAGTGAGAAATATAACCCCCATGAACAGAAGTTCACTGGTGTCCTCACTGATTTTTAAGAATAAAAAGGAATTCTGAGGCAAGAAGTTTGAGAATTATTGGGCGATAATCTAGGTTAATGTTGCTCAAAATGTATTCTTCAACAACCCTCATCATAAACATGGATTTTTTTTATAAATTTAATTTTAAAAACATTTTTAAGTTCTGGGGTACATGTGCAGAATGTGCAGGTTATATAGGTATACAAGTGCCATGATGGTGTGCTGCATCACCCCATCATCTACATTAGGTATTTTTCCTAATGCTATCCCTTCCCAAGCCCCCCCAACCCCCAACAGGCCCCAGTGTATGATATTCCCCTCACTATGTCCATGTGTTCTCATTGTTTAACACCCATTTATAAGTGAGAACATGTGGTATTTGGTTTTCTGTTCTTGTGTCAGTTTGCTGAGAATGACGGTTTCCAGCTTTACCCATGTGCCTGTAAAGGACATGAACTCATCCTTTTTTATGGCTGCATAGTATTCCGTAGTGCATATATGCCACATTTTCTTTATCCAGTCTATCACTGATGGGCATTTAGGTTGGTTCCAAGTCTTTGCTATTGTGAACAGTGCCACAATAAACATACATGTGCATGTGTCTTTATAATAGAATGATTTATAATCCTTTGGGTATATACCTAATAATGGGATTGCTGGGTCAAATGGTATTTCTATTTCT